>ML281772.1:16688-62826 GCA_005239495.1 Nicotiana undulata
CCAGGTAAATTCCTTCCTAATTTAACCTAACGACTCCCCCCCCCCCCCAAACCCCTCATTCCCTCTCACACTCTCCTTCTCTCCCAAAACTCCCTCTGCCCTAACGCTAATCTCCCCTCGTCGTTGCTTGCTCGCCGTCAACTATGGTGACTCACCACTGTGAGCGCCTAATTTTTGCCCCACATGGAAATTACTCCTAAAAAGTAACCAAAGAATAAGTTTAGTAAATAAATAGCCTAGCCACACAAGAAATGGAATTAAAATTAAAATTTGAGTTAGAGTGGTTAATATTGCAAAAATTAAAGAAGGGAAAACAGACGTTAGTTTTTGTTAAAACTAGGCTAAAGCACAATTCTTTAAAGTGACCCAATTGCCAATTCTAACCCCAAAACCCGCTAGCCCATTTCCCTAACCTACCCATCGGCCCAATATTCCCTCATCTCTAAAATATACCATAATTCCCTCCTCTATATAATGAAAAGCTAAGACCTAAATTAGGGGACCGATCCCTTACCAAAAAAAAAAGAAAAACGGCATTGATCCCCCCTTCATATCCTTCCCTTCCCCCTCTAACGTAACAAACAAAAACAGAGGACAAGAGAGCCCCTCCCTCGCCGAAATCTCTCTAAGCGGCGCCTCTAGCCAGGCCAAACTCATACCCTCACCACATCACCGGCCAGGTGACCGGACAATAAAACTATCTCCCTCTACTGCCCAACCACAAAAGTTGCTGCGCCGCCGCTGTCCATGGTAGAGTGACCGGCGACGTTTTCTTTTCCCCTCGCCAAAACAGTCGCTAGCCTCACCTTCACTCTTCTCTTCTCTCACGCTATCATGCTCCTAATGATAGTAAATAGTGAAGACAGAAACTCGTCGGAAATACCATGAAATCCGGCGGAACTCCATGAAAATCAGTGACTACGGCTCCAAAAACACCCCAAAAAAAAAGCTCCAAAAGACACTAAAACAGCTGTAGCTCCACAAGTTCGTCGCTACTACTTCAGCCGTATAATCACCGTGAAAACCAGCTCACTTCCTCCTCAATCGAAGTCCAGCCAAATTTCGAGGTCTAAGTGTTCGTTCGAGTCGAGTCAGGCGAGGTTGCATACTCGAAGTTCTGTCTGCGTTCTATTCCGAGCATTAGGAGTTTGTTCCCATTTAACTAGGTCCATTTCTATCCATCTCTCTTCTGTTTTAGACGAGTTTGAATGTATTAAAAGATATCATTTCAGTATATGAGATCCTGATGTTTAGCTTCTGTTTAGCTTATATTTGATTAATATTCTATTTAAGAACTTAGAGAATCATGGTATGGTAGAAGTGGGATGTTTTCCTCTATTATCTTTCGATGTCTGCATATTTGGTGCGAAATTGGCTTGGTTTCATGTTTTATCATGTTTCTTTGCTTTTAACTGATGTTCTGTTCTGCCGTTAATGTTTTGGTAATGTAGAAAAATCTGGTTGGATAATTTTCGTGTAGTCTGTTCGAGCAATCTTCTATTGCTGTATAAGTGATTGCGTATTGAATTTTAATACATCGAAAGATCCCAATATTTAGAATTAGAAATTTCTGTATGTCTATCCATGGATAAGTACCGTACCCATAACCTTTGAATAATCTCAAAATTAGTTTAGGAAAAAATAATTATTAATTCGTAGAATGCTTAAGGCACGCTTTTAATTTACTATCGTGATTATGTATACGTTTGCGTGACATAATTATGATTTTTAAAATAAAACCAAGGTACGCGTCCGCACGGCTTTGGAGTTTTTCTTAAATAACTAAGCGTGACAAATTATGTACACGTATGCGTGACATGGTTTTTAGCGCGCTGAATAAGATGAGTACATGTACGCGTGACTCGTCTCAAGATAATTTCTCAAAAGCGGTAAAAGTAAAATGTACACAGGTCCCAAAAAGGAGTAATTAAACAATTTAGGCCAAGTTTAATCATTAAGCGACCGCGCTAGAACCACGGAACTCAGGAATGCCTAACACCTTCCGGGTTAACAGAATTCCTTACCCGGATTTCTAGTTCGCAGACAATCTAAAACAGAGTCAAAATTCCTCGGTTTTGGGATTTTAATAAAATAAATGGTGCCCCGGAACACCGTAAAACCCCCGGATGGAGACTCTGAATAAAATAAATCCCAAAAATCGAATAATGTCACTTAAAGTGGAAAAACTCCCTTATTACCCTTACCGGTGAAAAATGAGGTGTGACAGCTCTAGCGACTCTGCTTGGGGACCGAACCCAGAATCTCTGGTTCAGGGTTCAAGAATTCGAGCTTGTAATTTGATTTTACTTGGCTTTGTTGACTTGTGATATTACTGTATTTTTGTGCGCTCAATGTGCTAATTGTCATTTATTTACCGCTTTGACATTTATTTGAACTGTATTTAAACTGTCTTCTTACGCCTCCCTTCTGAGTCTTCTAAAATTGGTGCACACGTTCGCGTGGCTCGCCTTTCTGTTAGAGGTCATACCAAGTAAGAAATACGGGGATGGACTAGCCACTAGGCCGGATAGCCTTTCGTGCTACCGGTACGTCCCTCCCACCCCGACTCGAGTTGTCCACTCGGGTAATCCAGGTCTAGAACATAAACCCCAGGTTTAACCCTAGAATGACAAAACCTCATGATGGATCCCTAGTAGGAACGATTATCTGCATCACGTGCATTTTGACTTAGGGGACTCAACAGAGGGGTTGGGTCCGTCTAGGACAGGTGTACCCGAAACAAAAAGACCATCCCGATGCATCCTACTTGCTATGCGCATTATTTGTCTCGACTTGTTTGTTGACCGGCTAAAGAAAGAAAGAAAAGTAACAGAAAAACCAAGAGTGAGGGAGATTAGAAATTTACCAGTTTTGAAAGACCCTGATATTTGGAAAAGATACCCCGAAACTCTGCCAAAATTTTTCGAAAAAAAAAAGGAATTTCAAAATAATTGAAAATGAGGAGAAAAAGAATTTAAAATAAGTCAAAATCATTTTTTAGTTTTAGTTATGTCAAAACTGACCGAACTACGTACGTCTGATTCTCACAGGATGTGAGATACATAGGCAAACCTCATCGGTTCCAGCCCCAATATTCAAAAAATCCAAAAATATTTTCCTTTAAATCACTCCTTAGAAAAAACTTATCAGTATGTGAGTGGGGAGGTTCGGTATACCAACAGGGATTTGGGTCCATGTGCAACTATTATCGTTCCTGCGTCTTTCTTCTTGGATATGCCACCAGACTGCAAGGCTTTGTTTGTGGCTTGCAGCGCTTCAAAATAAGTGACCATTTCGCTCTTAATACCTTCTTCAATTCTCTCACCCAACTTGATGATGTCGGAGAATATGTGGTTTTCAATCACCATCAGCCTCTCATAATATTGCGGGTCCTGTGCCCTGACGAAGAACTTGTTCATTTGTTCTTCGTCTAGTGCAGGCCTGACCTTAGCTGCTTCAGACCTCCAACGAGTGGCATACCCACGAAAGGTTTCAGTGGGCTTCTTCTTGAGATTCTGGATATAGAACACGTCTGGTGCATTTTCCGTGTTAAACCTGAACCGGTCCATAAAATCCGATGCCATGCTCACCCAATTGGAGCACTTCTTAGTGTCTTGGCTGATATACCAAGACAAAGCATCTCCTGTAAGGCTTCTCATAAACAATTTCATTCGGATCTTCTCGTCTTTTCCAACTCCAACCAGCTTGTCATAATAGGTCCCCAGATGAACCCTAGGATCACCAGTACCGTCGAACATTTCGAACTTGGGAGGTTTGTAACCCTCCGGTAGTTCCACATCAGGCTGTATGCAGAGATCCACAATTCAGTCCTTCAATTCCCTTACCTCCTTCAACGCCTTGAACTCGGCTAGTTAGTTTCTTGAGTTCTTCGGCCAAATTCTTGATAAGCATATCCTTCTCACTGGATTCAGGTGTGTAATAAATGGGTTGGGAGGAGTGAGGGAGAGTCTCTACGTATATTGGGTTGTTCTGATGGCCTTGAGCTTGAGCATAGAGGTGGTCGTTGGTGGAATTTTGTGGTTCAGGGATGATTGGTGGGGTGTTTCTTGGAGTGTGGCAAGTGTTGTGTTGGTATTGTGGTGGGATGGTTTGATTTTTCGGTGGAGTTGTATGATGGTGAGTTGTAGGAGGATTCTGTTTGTTGGGGGTACTCTGAGGTGGAGCGGGGTTGTGAGTGTTCGGGTGGTTGACATCCGGAACACTAAGTGAGAAGGACAAATTTGCCAAGTTTTCGAACATGTTCAAGCTCCCCTTGGAGTTTCAACAACCTTTACTCAAGTTATGACACAACATCATACTGAACCTGAGTACCTTGATTGTCGGAGGCTTCCGAATGCTCAACTTGTGTTGAGTTTTCCTTTCTGATATTACTCAAATCTTCCATTTTGCCTTTGCCTTTGTGTTTAGGTGAACTAGGATGAGGAGAAGGTGTAGGGCCCCTGAATCTTGTATGGTATGATGATGATGCCAGAATGCACGAACCAACCTTTGGGGGAGGGGAATAATCAAAAGAAAGGAAACAAAAACAAAAGTAAAAGGTAGCCAAGTCAGTGAGGATCATGAGAAAATATTTGCAGTATTTAAACACATATTGCAGGAATCTAAATGCGCGTCCTAATTTGGGAGCCTCGTTGTGCCCGAGGTAGGCCCAGCGACAAGTTGATTTGGAGAACTTAGAGGCCAAAATGCCTCATTTCATTAATGTAAATCGACGAATCCCGACACTGAATAACAAACAGGAAATAAAGTCACTAATGGCACTCGGCCTTATTACATTGATAAAAGAAAAAAGATAAATCTAGTCTATTTGGTCCCAGAAGGACCTTCCCCAGACTCGATATCCTTGATCCCATCGAACAAGTTCCCTAGCTCGCGCAGTCCCAGCAGCAAGTATGCTCTGGCCAGGTGTCCTCCTTCATTTCCCTCGGCTTTCTAACAATCTTCGACCCTTTTGATGATTTTGCCTTCCATCTCCACTATGCCTCAGTCCAAGTATTCCAGCTTCTTATTGGAACGCATAGCCATATCTTTCCACTCTTCGATCAATCTTTTGTTGGTTTCATGTATCTCCCGGTGCTCGTTCTCAGAGTCATGGATCTTTTTACGCAGCCGGTTGTACTTGACCTGAGCCTCGGCATTCTTGTCTATGATTCTGTTGCCTCGGCTGATTCCTGGCCTCACTAACCCGTCCAAGTCGTCTTCCAACCACTGCATGGTACCTGTCTGGTTCAATAGTATTCTTCTCCATTATGATTTTGCAGTGCCACATGTGTTGAGCTTGGCACTTGTAGGGGACGTTGTCATCCTAGAAATCCGCTCGGAAGTGGCTCATCTTATCAACCCTCGGCACAACCTGTTTTCTGCCTGCTTGCCTCATGACTCGGAGAAGAACATAAGGATATATGCCTCTCAATCCGATCAACACTAGGTGTGGTGCAACCCTGGACCTGATGATGAATTCGTCCGTCGGGAACCACTCGAACATCCATTGTACCTGCTCCTCGGTTAGGTTATCAAAGAACTCCACCCACTCCTTGGCAGTCTCTGGCTGAGCAAATCTGTCTGGAATATATGTCATCCGCTTGGGGTGATGGAAAGCAATGTGGTCATACCAAGCCCTTCGCGGAAACTCTTGGTGATACTGGCCCTTTTGAAGATGTTCTAAGAGCCATAGTTGTAGCAACAAGTTTCAACCCTCAAAATGCTTGGCTCCTCTTTGACAGCGCTCCAAGGCCCGGTAAATATCAGCTAAGATCATAGGAACAATGTTGAAGGCTTGCCCATCGATCCCCTCCATCAAAGCCTTGGTTACCATGGCTAACCTGGTGTGAATCCTTTCCCTTTTTGTTGGAAACACTATCAATCCCAGAAAACAAATGAATACAAATATAACCTGCGGTGGATATGACCTAGAGATGTAATGAACTCGTCATGATAGGTACAGTACTCGAAGGGTATGTATGATTGTTTCAGACACTCCAACTCAGCGTTCTTCTTCAACCTCATCATTTTCAGGAACCTCTGCCCGTGTGGTTCTCAGGTACCAACAACCCAGGGGTCTCCCAAACCAGTCCAGCTAGTCCCCCTATCTCTTCTAACAGCGGTGTCATCTCAATATTCCCAAAGAGGAATACAACTCTTTCACTATCCCAAAATAAAGTAGCGGCCTCAATCAACATATTGTTTGACTGGATGTCCAAGATAGGCGGTAAATTTCTCATATACTTCTTACGTGTTTCTTATCACCGGAGGGAAGGTCTTCCCACCAGTTCAGGAGCATTGGAGGGATATTGCTGACCATACCGAATCTGGGGACCTCGTGCCTCATTTTCTGCAAGACAAAAATGGTTAGGCCCTTACCCCCGCCAGACTCGACTATTTATAAACTTATGATTAGCATGCAAGCATTTAGTTCTCCAAATAAATGCACAAAACGTGATTGCGTCCGTTGGGATTATGAAAACCCCGATGGACCTTGGGACAAGGCTGTCTTAAACGTTATTGTGCGGACGACACATTAACCCGGCTAGGTTTGACCATGATGTATGCACAATATAACAAGAGTAAGGTTTCTATGGAGGTCTAGACCGGTACCCTTGAGCGGACAACTCAAGGGAGAAGGCACGAAACCATTGACTGCACCGCTGATCGACTGGTTTTACCGCAAATAAGCCTTTTCTAATTTAGGGGTGATATAAATAGGAAGAGCGCAACCACTCATCAAGTGTTGTTATAGGATTCGTATAGGCACGAGTGGAATATGATGTTGAGCATGATTATGCAGCAATAAATAAGCAGTAAACAATATGTTGTCGGGTATTTGCACATTATGAAAGCGGTAAATACAACAGTTATAATTTAAAGCAGTTACAAAATAAAACAAAGAAACATGTCAGTTATGTTTTGGAAAAAAAAATACGCGAAAAATAAACAGTTAATTTCACATAAGGGGAAAAGGAAAGGGTGCAGGTATAAACAAAGTAAGACACATATTTCACAAAGAGGTTTGAAATGGTAAAAGCCTAGAATCCCCAGCAGAGCTGCCATGCTGTCGCGCCCCCTTTTTCCCCCTCCTTTCGGATCGGTCAGGGTTTTTGACATTATTGGGACAACTCATTTCCTTCTGGGATAAGGGATGTGAAGGATTTGAAGAGTCGCCACCTAGCAAATTAAGGTGCGTTAAGGAACCTACTAAGGGTCACTAATTGTATAACCAGAGATTGGGTAAGGGCTTGAAATTTCTTCAAGGGGAAGGTGTTAGGCACCCCTCAAAGTTCACAACTGTGAGTCCCGGCCAAACATACTTTGTGAATTCATTCAAGTAGCAAATAGGCAGTCTAAGCACACGTATGTAAACAAATAAAGGTTTAAAATATTTACAGTCTAAGCACACATATGTGATAAAGGGAAAAGGAAGTCCTAAGTTGTTTATCCTATGGGATCACATCTGTACAATGCCCGGCAATGAGGGGCTACACGTGGCATTAGCGCACAGGTCATCATATCCTTATCTATCCATTGTCCCACCCCTTGGCGGTTATTAAGCGAGTTTTATTTAACGAGCTCTAAGCGTGTTGTTACCTGTCCCTTCCTTGTGGTCCTGGAGGAATTTAGGACCTCTAAATATTGGCAGTTCTAGATAGACCCCTAAGGTTTAAAAGGGGAAAAATTCTAGGCGACAGGCAAGAATAAATAGGACTAACAGATAAGTGCAGGGAGCAGTTAAGAGGCTCAGATTTACCTCCACATGTAATGCACATAAGCAGCACGTCTCAAACACAAACATAAGTGGTTTTATTAGAAGGGATCCTAAACATGATATCTAAGTGAATATTAATGCACAGAAATATGCAACTTTGTTTATAACAAACTCAACGTCGGGGTCCTAATCAGTTTGCCTACTAATTTTAAACATAAGATTCTTTAAGCAGTAAACACAATCAAAACAATTTTCCAGTCTTATAAAGGTTAATTACCTAAGGCTTGCCTAGGTGTGGGATTATGCAATTAAACAGTTACAAGTGGTTTTTAAACAGTTTGAAAATATTTAATCTACAACATGTTGTTCTAGGTGATCTAAGTCTGAGAGTTAAAGGATTGATACCAGTTCTAATTAAAAGCAAAAACATGACAATTATACGTGAGTCTGTTTTATGCCTTTTCACAAATCAGTAGTTAAACTAGGCGTATTTAAACAAAATGTAAACAGAATCCTAGAGCATGATGTTTAATACGCACATACATATGGTAGAATTATTAAGACATAATATCTAAATGCGTAGAATTCCTAAGGCATGATTTCTAAATGCACATAAGAGTTACAGAATTATTGAAACATGATTTCTGAATGCACACAAGAATAACAATTTTGTGTTAATATCATTTATTGTCCTGGGAGCAGGATCTCTAAGTGATAAGTTGATTCAACGCAAAAACACAGATTAGTGACGTATGAGATGCTGAAGCAGTAAATATGAAACCTAGGGTCATGATATCTAATGCGTGTTTGGCATAATTTGGATGAACATATTAGTCCTAAAACATGGATTCTAATGCAGATATAAATAATGTAAAGCCTAAGACATGCTTTCTACCCGATGACATTATAATACTATACAACTACCCTCCCCATTTCACTAGCCATCCCCAATATCTGTTTACAATAATTATTACAAACCAATAACTAAATGAATTACATAAATAAATAAAGAGAAGAAGTTTAACTATAGGGAGCCTGAAGCAGGCCCAAATGTATCCTGAGGATACCAAGCCTCCATAACCTCAAATGCCAAGAGTTTCACAGCCAATCTCATGTACGGGTGTGTCAGAGTTCCCTAAGGACCTCATGGATCCCGGGCAGTGCTCACACCAAGATTTTCATAACAAGAACTGAGTAAGTGCAGTGTGGAAGGGCCAACCCAAGTGTGTCAGAGTTCAGAGGGATCTCACAGGGACCCCAAGGCAGTCACACACTGGAGGGGCAGAACCTAGGGACTTAAGAGTAGAGTGAGAGTGCTTGACATAGTTTTGATAGGAAAACAATATTGAAAAGTACTCATTTGAGTGAAGAAGCCTTATAGAAATAGGATTTGATTAGTAGTAAAAATAGATTAAGCAAGAACAGTGTAAACACTTGAGGGATCAAACAAACGACAGAGTAACTCAAAGCAAACAGATTTCTCATCACTTAACAACATGATTCACATAAGGGAAATTGGGAATTGGGGACATATATGCACACATAGTGAACACATAACAAACAGAAGCACATAAGTCTTTGGGATTAAGGAATAGCTAACAATACAGACAGTAGGGCATGGATTTCAGAATTGCTAATTGGAACATAGTTGTACTAGACCAGGTTAAACATAGAATTCGAAGTGCTTAGGGGGGGGGGGGGGTTATGGGATTAGGAGATAACTAATAATATAAACATAGTATAGGATTGTGAATTTCAGAACAGACAGTTGAGGACATAGTTATACTAAACAGAGTTAAGTACAAAATCAGCACCACTTACGGTAACAAATTACTTTGCAAAATAGGTTCATTAACAGAAACTGGGTAACAAACAGTCAATCATTCAAACATACATAAATAGAGCAGAGTCAGTTTGAGACATACTACAAAGGGAATGGACATGTTCATAACATGTTGATCATAAGTGGAATTAGGACATAACTAATATGCTAAGTGAAATAGTAGTGTAAACAAGTTAATTACATATTGAAAAAACAAACAACAGACATAAATAGACTAGTAAATAGTAAACTGAAGCAATAGGAGAACACATAGGGTTTGGAGCTTGGATTTAAATCAGAACATACCAGTTAAGTAGAGCAGGTACAAAGTATATAGCAGTGGAGTGCAATAACTAGCCTTGGCTTACAGCCGGCTAGTTCAATTGAAGTAGCAAGTAACAAGAAAGTAACAAGAAAGCTTTAAGTGTAAGAGAGAGCTTTTGAACCAGTCAATTCGTCTGTTAATGAGAGTAGAAGAGTGCATATACATAGCAGTTGAAAGATAGGTAAATAAGGCAAGAATCAATTGTTCAGTAATTGTAGAACTACAGAATCAGTTAAGAGTAAAGTCAACCAAGCCCCCCCTTAATTAAGGGAGTCATTTACCAACAGTAGAGAGCAGGTAACAATTAAGGAAAGAATTCAAACAATATAGGTACAGAATAGGTAACTAGGGATAGATACACAAAGGTCTAATTAAGGAAACAACAGTGAGAATCAGTAAATAATACGGTTAATCACATAATAAGGTAGGAAATACTTTAAAGGTTGTGAAAATAGAAAAAATAGCCGAAAATCAGTGTAGGAGTATGAACACAGTAAATCAAGGATTCAAGAATCGAAAATAGTACTGATTTTAAGGGGAAATGATATAAACCTCCATGAATAGAGTATGATAAGAAGGAATCATGTTTGAAACTCTAATAGGGCACAATAGGGTAAAAAAATCACAAAAACTCTAATTAAACGAAGTAGCATTCATGAGAATCAGACACACAACAAAATCGAATGAACAACAACAAGGACGAACTCAGAATCCAAACCTAATGCTAAAAATTAGGGGGTTTCTACATAACTAGTTAGGGTTAATGGAAAACTTAACAAAAATCGTTTAAACACATAAGAAATCAGAGAATATCACTTAAAAAGACCAGAAATTGTTTTGAAGCAAAGTTCCAGAAACCCTAGTTAGCAAAAAATGAAGTGACACTTTGAAAATCGAAAAGTTTTCATAAAAACAAGCGAAAATAGCTCAAATAATCTCAGATCTGTTACAGATCTAAAAGGTTTAGGAGAAGAGATTAGGGTTTCGAGAAAATAACCCAGAGATAGAGAAACCGGCTTAGAAACCATAGGTTTAACAAGAAATAGGACGATCTTACTCAATCGAGCCATGGTGGCCTGAGGATGGTGAGAACAGGCCATGGGGTGAACGGTCCACTGGTCACTTGAGGACCTCAAAGACAGCAGGAATCCCGGTCATAGGAGAGCTATTAAGGCTAGGAAGTGGTGGTTGTCACACCTCACTTTTCACCGGTAAGGGTAATAAGGGAGTTTTTCCACTTTAAGTGACATTATTCGATTTTTGGGATTTATTTTATTCAGAGTCGCCAGCCGGGTTTTTTACGGTGTTCCGGGGCACCATTTATTTTATTAAAAATTCCAAAACCGAGGAATTTTGACTCTGTATTAGATTGTTTGCGAACCAGAAATCTAGGTAAAGAATTTTGTTAACCCGGGAGAAGGTGTTAGGCATTCCTGAGTTCCGTAGTTCTAGCACGGTTGCTTAATGATTAAACTTGGCCTAAATTGTTTAATTACTCCTTTTTGGGACCTGTGTACATTTTACTTTTACCGCTTTTGAGAAATTATCCTGAAACGAGTCACGCGTACATGTACTCATCTTATTCCGCACACTAAAAACCATGTCATGCATACGTGTACATAATTTGTCACGCTTAATTATTTAAGAAAAACTCCAAAGCCGCGCGAACGCGTACCTTGGTTTTATTTTGAAAATCATAATTATGTCACGCAAACGTATACATAATCACGATAGTAAATTAAAAGCGTTCCTAAAGCATTCTACGAATTAATAATTATTTTTTCCTAAACTAATTTTGAGATTATTCAAAGGTTATGGGGTACGTACTTATCTATGGATAGACATACAGAAATTTCTAATTCTAAATCTTGGGATCTTTCGATGTATTAAAGTTCATTAGGCAATCACTTATACAGCAATAGAAGATTGCTTGAACAGACTACACGAAAATTATCCAACCAGATTTTTCTACATTACCAAAACATTAACGACAGAACAAAACATCAATTAAAAGAAAAGAAACATAATAAAACATGAAACCAAGCCAATTTCGCACCAAATATGCAGACATCGAAAGATAATAGAGGAAAACATCCCACTTCTACCATACCATGATTCTCTAAGTTCTTAAATAGTATATAACACTCTACCATTAACAAATATTAATGAAATATAAGCTAAACAGAAGCTAAACATCAGGATCTCATATAACTGCAACGATATCTTTTAATACATTCAGACTCGTCTGAAACAGAAGAGAGATGGATAGAAATGGACCTTAGTTAAACGGGAACAAACTCCTAATGCTCGGAATAGAACGCAGACAGAACTTCGAGTATGCAACCTCGCTTGACTTGACTCGAACGAACTCTTAGACCTCGAAATTTGGCTGGACTTCGATCGAGGAGGAAGTGACCTGGTTTTCACGGTGATTATACGGCTGAGGTAGTAGCGACGAACTTGTGGAGCTACAACTGTTTTAGTGTCTTTTTGGAGCTTTTTTTTTGGGTGTTTTTGGAGCCGTAGTCACTGATTTTCATGGAGTTCCGCCGGATTTCATGGTATTTCCGCCGAGTTTCTGTCTTCACCACTTACAATCATTGAGAGCATGATAGCGTGAGAGAATAGAAGAGCGAAGGTGAGGCTAGCGACTGTTTTGGCGAACGTTGCCGGTCACTCTGCCATGGACGGCGGCGACGCAACAACTTTTGTGGTTGGGCGGCAGAGGGAGATTGTGTTATTTTTTGGCCACCTGGCCGGCGATGTGGTGAGGGTATGAGTTTGGCCTGGCTGGAGGCGCCGCTTAGAGAGATTCCGGCGAGGGAGGGGCTCTCTTGTCCTCTATTTTTGTCTGTTACGTTAGAGGGGGAAGGGAAGGAGATGAAGGGGGGATCAACGCCGTTTTTTCTTTTTTTGGTAAGGGACTGGTCCCCTAATTTAGGTCTTAGATTTTCATTATATAGAGGAGGGAATTAGGGTATATTTTATAGATGAGGAAATATTGGGCCGATGGGTAGGTTAGGGAAATGGGCTAGCGGGTTTTGGGGTGAGAATTGGCAATTGGGTCACTTTAAAGAATTGTGCTTTAGCCTAGTTTTAACAAAAACTAACCTCTTCTTTCCCTTCTTTAATTTTTGCAATATTAACCACTCTAACTCAAATTTAAATTTAAATTCCATTTCTTGTGCGGCTAGGCTATTTATTTACTGAAATTATTCTTTGGTTACTTTTGAGGAGTAATTTCCATGTGGGGCAAAAATTAGGCGCTCACAGCTGCCCCTCTTTGCTCGAGAACACGAAGAGTTTTCGGGCAAAGAAAGCGTGAGCAATTACGAGCAATTTTTGCCCGTTAGGTACTCCATTTGGAAGCATTTTGAATTTTTTTTTGACCGAACCTTGCTTCGGAGGTTGCCTACATATCCTTGGCTATAAAGGAATCAGGTCAGTGTAGTTCTGGAAGTTTTGGAATGATGAGTTTGAGAGTCGAGCGAGGTTCCGTCCGAGGCTCCGGTTCATGGTCCTGCTATTACATCAAAATCAAAATAAAAAAAAACTAACTAAGCTTATCAGCTACGAGTTACAAGATTCCTATCTATGAGTCTTCTGAAGCTTGATCTTGAGTCTTGAATGGTCTTCATGCAGACTTTAGATTTAACCTTGATGCTTGTTAGTTGTAGATGCTAGTTTCATCTTCTTGTCCTCCGGATCAAGGCAGGATATACAGAACGGATGACTTCAATCTCGTCCTGAATAGTCCACGTCTTCCCCGCTTCTGCAATTTGAATTCAACCTTCTCTTCCTCTTTTTTATTCTGGATCGAAACTTCTTCTTTTCGTCGTCTCGAATCCATTGTCCTAAAATATAATCTGCGCAAAATCAAAAAGCAAACGAACGAAATTTTCTACCCCAGTGAACACTGGGAAAATTTCGTGAGTTATCGTAAGGAAATCTACACTACTTTATTATTGAAAGCGGTGAAAAGCTGGGAGCAGTACACCCGCATTTATTGTAGACTAAGGAGTGGATACCCTATGTCTAAAAGTAAAATCAACTAGGGGTTGGAGACCCTATGTCTAAAAATAAAATCAACTAGGGAGTGGAGACCCTATGTTGGAAAAATCATCAACTAGGGAGTGTATACCCTATGTTGGCATCAACTAGGGAGTGTATACCCTATGTTGGAAAATAAAATCAACTAGGGATTGTATACCCTATGTTTGGAAAATCATCAACTAGGGAGTGTATACCCTATGTTGGCATCAACTAGGGAGTGGAGACCCTACGTTGGAAAATCAAATCAACTAGGGAGTGTATACATGTTAGCATCAACTCGGGAGTGTATACCCTATGTTGGAAAATCATCAACTCGGGAGTGTATACCATATGTTGGAAAATAAAATCAACTAGGGATTGTATACCCTCTGTTGGCATCAACTAGGGAGTACCCTATGTTGGAAAATCATCAACTAGGGAGTGTATACCCTATATTGGCATCAACTAGGGAGTGTATACTATATGTTGGAAAAATCATCAACTAGGGAGTGTATACCCTATGTTGGCATCAACTAGGGAGTGTATACCCTATGTTGGAAAATAAAATCAACTAGGGATTGTATACCGTATGTTGGAAAAATCATCAACTAGAGAGTGTACACTATGTTGGCATCAACTAGGGAGTGTATACCCTATGTTGGAAAATCATCAACTAGGGAGTGTATACCCTATTTTGGAAAATAAAATCAACTAGGGATTGTATACCCTATGTTGGAAAAATCATCAACTAGGGAGTGTATACCCTATGTTGGAAAATCATCAACTAGGGAGTGTATGCCCTATTTTGGAAAATAAAATCAACTAGGGATTGTATACCCTATGTTGGAAAAATCATCAACTAGGGGGTGTATACCCTATGTTGGCATCAACTAGGGAGTGTATACCCTATGTTGAAAAATAAAATCAACTAGGGATTGTATACCCTATGTTGGAAAAATCATCAACTAGGGAGTGTATACCCTATGTTGGAAAAGGTGTAGTTGGGGATTGGAGGCCCTATACTACTTTAGGTTTGAATCATTCAACTTCGGTTCTTCTTTTTCTTTCCTTTTTCTCTTTTTCCTTTCTTTCTTCCTTTTTTTTAATGCACGCGGGAAAAGATTTTTGGAGGAAACTTCCCTTTCTTTGGAGTCAATGCTGTAGAGCTCCTTCTAGCTCTTGCGCAATTCCTTTTGGTTGCACCTGCTTTTTGCACGATTGCTTATAAGTTGCACCTGTTTCGTATTTTCAAACAAAGAACAATTTGTTAGTTTGAAATGGTGGTTGGTTTTGCGGCTTTGATTATTTCAAACTGCTTGATCTCAGCCCCTTTGACGAAGATCTCAAACGCTTGCTTGTTTGCTGGGGATTGGGTTTTATTTCTAAACCCGGGGACCCTAGCTTTGCAGATTTTATCATGGTGACCGGTCACGTGGGACCTAACATTTCAACTTTATTCTGCTTTTGTAGGCCTTTCCCTTGTTTTCTTTTTGGGTTTCCGGAGCGTCGGTAAACCTCAGGCTCATCAGATTTTGCTACGACTAGTCATATGGAATTAACCATTCCAACTTTTCTTTGCTTTCATTGGCCTTTCATTTCTACTTCGAAGCATTTGGGAAAACTACGGCTTTTCAAACTTCCGCCGAGGGGGTTAGCCACATGGGACTCAACCTTTTAATTTCATCTGCCTTTATAGGCGCTTTGGTTTGATTTTTCCTTTCAAGGGTTTTGAGCTTGAAACATCGGACGCTAAGGCCAGTCGAGATCGACTTGATGCCCTTGACGAGGCTGGGTGTCCTTTGCATATTAGCCCGTGTCAAATGAGAACCCTGTAAATCAGTTTTGCCATCCTTTCTTTACCTTAGTTTAGGAACAGAGTTAGACCGAAAGGGATTCAAAAGAAAAATAACAGAATGGACAATGAATTTAAACAAGAGGTGTCCCTTTCAGGGAAAGGAAAGAAGGACTTATCTGGAGTGCATGCGAACTTCAATGAACATGACATGCCTTTTGGACTGGATGGTTGATCCGTGTAAACTGTCTGACTCTCAGAAATTCATCACAGCTATTACCTCGAGATTGAGAAACCTTGCCCCGGACTGTGTCCGTGTCAGTGACCAATTATCCTCTTTTCGATCAGTGGTGCCTTTTGCGGGTTTTCACCGACTAACCTCTCTCATTTCTCTTCTTACCACCACCCTGCAGTGCTCTTTGCGAGTTTTCACTAGCAAGACTCTCTCATTTTCAATTTCTCTGCTCACTGTCGACTCTCGGTGCCCGTGTGGGTTTTCACCGATAAGACTCTCTCATTTTTCATTTCTCTCATTGCTTGTATCGGCTTCAAACATATGCATCCTCCAACTTTAAACATCTTTGCCGATCGATCGGAAGGACTTGAATAGGGTTTTTGGGGAAAAAGCTTGTATTGAATAACAACTTTGGAACCTTTCGGGTGAAATCATCGTCGAACATATCACAACATTTACCCTAGCTTAAACTCTTAGGGAAATGTGGAATTTTATTCTGGTGTGACTGAACCCCGGGGAGAGGCTGCCTACGTATCCTTTCGGAATCAAGTCGAACATTGTTCAGGGAACCTATGACTTTGTTTTTTATTTTTGTTTTGTTTTTTTTCCTCTGTTTTGTTTTGTTATCTCTTTTTTCTTTTGTTCTCCTTTTTTTATTTCATCATTTTTTTTTCTTTTTCATTTTTTCAACATTTTTTTTTCCAATAACACTTTCGGGTTACGAAGAGGGTAATAAAAGAAGAGTAACCAGCTCAAAGGGTTTGCAAAAAGGGTTGATGGTGTTTGGGTAGCGAGAATGAAAACCTTCGTCATCCCAACCGGAGAACATTTGAAAATATATGGAAGATCTAACATAGTACCTTTTGACTGCACCTGCGTTGACAGTTGTTTCAGGGACGTTTTCTTCGAGCCCCAAGTACAACGCACTCTTTTGGCAGTACTCTAGTTGCAATGCATGGGCCTTTCCAATCTGAACCAATTTTCCTTTGGCTATTCCGATTCATTGTTTTATTTCCTTGATCTAACTTCATTTGCATCCTGATTCTTGATTCATTATTTCGAAGTCTGACAGCGTTTTAGGATCTTTTGACTGCACCTGCGTTGACAGTTGTTTCAGGGACATTTTCTTTGATGTATCCCAAGTACAAATGCACTCTTTCGGCAATAGGATTGTATGGACCTTTCCAATCTGAACCAATTTTCCTTTGGCTGTTCCGATTCATGGTTTTATTTCCTTAACCCAACTTCATTTGCATTCTGATTCTTGATTCATTATTTCGAGGTCTGACAATATTTTAGGATCTGGGCATGAAGTCTGCAAGCATGTCATGTTATTAAAATCTGCATTTAAATAGAACTAAAAGTAGAGTAAGAAAAGAGACAAGATTAAGAGACATTCTTGGAAAATGAAATCTTAATTCCATCTAATTTTTTTATTTTGCAGTTTAAAGATAGAAGGGTTTACATCGGAAAGTAAGACAATAAAGTAAAATATCCGGATCACACCTTGAGATAATCGGGACACAGAAAGGATAGCAAGACTGACTACCGAGACTCCCATCTGATGGGGGGAACTTTTCAGGCTTGGCAACCATTTTTTGGCTTTTCTTTTGTCTCGACAATGGCTGCAATGGCCTTTAGTGTCGGATCAAATTCTTCATCTTCACAAATCATTCCGACTACCAGTCCAGTGTGAGTAGGCAGTGGATTGTTCGTCATATTAGGGTCTTCTTCATCCCTAAACACTATTGCTTGGACCTCGATGAGGTCTTCCACTGCTCTTTTTAGAGTCCAACAATCTTCAGTGTCATGCCTCACTGCTCCTAAGTGGTATTCACATCTAGCATTAGCTCGGTGCTATGGGGACTCAGGGTTCGGCCGGTTTGGGGTCACTAGCTGCAGCAGACCTATCTTGACCAACTTTTGGAACAATCTAGAGTATGATTCACCAATAGGGGTGAACTGATTCTTTTTTAAAGGCTCTCTTGGGCGAGGATTGTATTGGGAAACATTTGATTGAGGATTCTATGAAGCTTGGTAAGGATGAGCATTTCTGGGAAGTGGAGCTTGGTTTTGGGCATAATTTTGTGGCCGCGTATAAGATTGCGCGTTCATCAGCGCATAGGGAGGCGGTGCCACGGCATATGCAGCATCATCTTGATAGGGATAATAGTGTTGTGGAACTTTAGGAAGCATATATGATTGGTTGAATTCCTTGCGGGCCCCCTTCGAGCTCGAAGCCATCATGGCTCCCTCTTCTATCTCGTTTCTGTTCATCAAACCCCCTGACCCATTCTGAACGGCCTGTGATGCAGCCTTAAAAGCAGCTTGACTCAAGATTCGACCCGTTTTCAAACCATTTTCGACCATCTCCCCAATTTCGATAGCTTCAGCAAACGGTCTACCCATAGCAGACATCATGTTCTGGAAGTAGTCCGCCTCTTGGGCTTGTAGAAAGACTGTAACCATTTATCCTTCGTCCATTGGAGGCTTTACCCTGGCAGCTTGCTCACGCCATTTGACAGCATATTCGCAGAAGCTTTCCGCAGTTTTCTTTTTCAAATTGGACAAAGAGTTCCTGTCAGGAGCGATGTCCACATTATACTGGAACCGACGGACAAAGTCTCGGGCCAAATCGTCCCACACATGACAATGGGTAGTTTCTTGATCCATATACCATTCAGCAGCGATTCCGGTGAGGCTTTCTCCGAAGTAGGCCATTAGCAACTCCTCTTTTCCACCCGCACCCCTCAGCTGGTTTCAATATCGCTACAAGTGAGCCATCGGGTCTCCGTGCCCGTCATATTTCTCAAACTTTGGCGTCTTGAAACCAACTAGCAGGTGAACATGTGGAAACATGCATAAATCTGAGTAGGAGAGACTCTTATGACCACTTAAACCCCGTACGTTCTTTAAGCTTTGCTCTAGGCCTCTCATCTTCCGAGCCATTTCTTCCTGCTCGGGGTTTCTCATTGTTCTTTGCTGACCCATGGGAGACTCATATTGCGAGTGCTGAGTGTATGAGTTTGGATTGGGCACTGTTGGATGTGCCGTAGTGGAGACTGGTGGTGCAACGAACATTGTTGGTTGTGCCGTTGAATCCGACGCCTGGGGGTGAACCGCAGAAGGCATTCCGGGGCCATTAGATGGCATTAGAGGGTGCCCATATAGGATGAGTGGGTTGGGCACAAGGATGTTTGAAAGCCCATCTGAACCGGGGATCAACTCGGAAAAACTAGGGATTACACTTGGCGATTCCCTACTGTTAGACCAAGCGTCCCACATTTCCAACATGCGGCGACGCAACATTCTATTTTCTTCAGCAGTTGCTGATTCCGACTGCGGAATAGCCGATGGCGAGCTATCCTCAAGACCGATGATTGGCAGATTACCGGCGGAAGCCATCTCTACCTTTGGATCTTGTGAAGGATGGGAAACCGGACTACCAACAAAACCAACCACCAAAACCTGGCTAATTTGCACACCGAACAACCTTGTTAGTTTTGAGACATTTAACATATAGGAAATCGCATGTTGGGATGTAATGCACCTAACAATTAAACGCTTCTACCATGTGTTTGAACGGTTGCGTGTTTCATCCCGGGCTTTAAATGTCCCTTTCCAATTTTTATCTCTCCTTCTTTTCTTTTTTTTTTTGAATTTTTCATATCTTGATTTTTTTTTCTTTCTCTTTTTGTCATTTTCGCTCTTTGTTTTTCTCAGTTATTTTTGTCACTCTTTTTTTTTTATTCTCTCTTTTTTTTTCACTTTCTTTTTCTCTTATTTTTTTTAAATTCTTATGGCTATGATCGAATCCGATGGGGATTGCCTACGTATCATGACGCCGCATGAATCAGATCTTGCGTAGTTCAGGAAGATTGAGAATGGAGTAAATAAACTAACTTTTTTTTCCCCTTATATAAAACTCAGACATTTTTTTTTTGAATTTCGTTTCTTTTTTTTTTTTTGAATTTTTGAGGGAAAGACTCACAAAGAAGAAAGAAAATAATTTTTGGCTCTCTATTTTTCCTTTTTGATTTTTTTATTTTTGTTTCAAATGTTTGAACAAAAAAAACTTCTAAAAAGCAAGAAAATATTTTTTTTGGATTTTGATTTGACTTTTCTTCTTACTTTTGAACTTTGGGGAAACTACTTCAAGATAAAGAAAACCTGTATTTTGGATTTTTTTTTTTTTTTGAATTTGTTTTGAAATAAAGACTTCTATAGAAGAAAGAAAATATTTTTGAATTTTTGCTTCTTTTTTTTAAAATTAATGTTTTTTAATATTTGGGCAAAAGACTTCTAAAAATGGTGGAAATATTTTTTGTTTTATTATTTTGTTTGATTTTTTTTTGAATGACAGACTCCTAAAAATTCTTTTTCTTTTGTTTTGAACTTATGAGAATTTCAAAAGTAAAAAGAAAATATTTCTGTTGAATTTCCAACCGTTGTCCTTTTTTTTTTTAAGAAGAAAGAAAGTATTTTTGAATGTTGCCTCTAAATTTACAAAAGAGGAACTTTATGGAAAGACTTCTAAAGAGATAATTTTTTTGATTTTTTTAAAAATACTTCTAAAGAAGGAAAACATATATTTTTGATTGATTATTTTACTTTTTTTTTGTTTTTGGATGAAAGACTTCAAAAAGAAGGAAATAACTGTTTTGGGTTTTTAAAATCTCTTCCTTTTTTCCTTATTTGTTTGGGACACTATTCTCCCTCCACGGGTTGAAGCTGCCACATTTAAAGTAGAGCACGGGTTAATCCTAATGCTTAAGGCAAAAGGATTATTCAGGAACTCTACAGATGATGATCCAACGCAACACCTTAGGAATTTCTTGGGTGTGTGCTCCATGCATAAACAGAACAATGTGACAGATGATGCCTTGAGATTGCAGGTGTTCAAATATTCATTGACCGGAGAGGCGAGAAAGTGGATTCAAAATCTACCTCCTCAATCTATCACTTCTTGTCCCGAACTTGTCCGTGCTTTCTTGTCCAAGTGGTTCCCACAGAGCAAGAAGTCAGAGCTTAGAGATAAAATCTTCTTCTTCAAACAACTACTAGGAGAACACTTACATGAAGCATGGGATAGATTCAAGTTGTACTTGGTGAGGTCACCGAACCATGGTTTTCCCGACACTATTTTGATGGAGAAATTTTACATGGGTTTAGATCCATTGTCCCAATCCATAGCAAAAATGTAGCAGACGGATCTTTCATGGACAAGTCATTTCCCAGAACTACACAGATTCTAGATAAAATGGCCAAACACAATCAAGCATGGCACTCTGAAGATGCTAGTGGTGGAATCTCTTATGGTACTCCTTCTCTCACCAACATGATCAAAGAAAATCAAGAGAGAAACCAATTGATTGCTGGGCTTGCCACAAACGTTGATGTGTTGACAAAGATGTTCACGGAAAATCAAACGAATAAGGTAAATGTTGTGGAAGACATGCAATCAACGGGAAGTCAAGAGTTCGAAGAAGCAATTATGTTCATAATTCTCAAGGTGGGTATCGCCAACAAAATCAATGGAGGCCAAACCCGCAAGGGCAAGGCCAACAAAATTGGCGCAATGACCAAAGTGGGTCTAGTCAAGGTAATTGGAACAACAACAATATCAATTATGCCAACCAGAGTTCCAACCCCTATGTTCCATCGAAAGGGGCAATACTACAAGGAGGGTCCTTCAAATGAATCCAAGTTGGAGGGAATGCTTGAAAAGATCTTGCAAAATCAAGAGAGAGGTGATGCTATAATGAAGAACATGTCCGAAATTGATAGCTCAACGGACAAGCATAAAGCTTTAGAAGCACGAAGAAGGCCATTCACAAGGTCTCAAGCTAAGGAGAAGCAAGACAAGTTGTTGGGCTTCAATGGGAGATCAAGAAGGCACTAATGGTGGAAGAACAACTCAAGAGTTATGGAGATGATTTAGCTAAGTGCTACACTCATTTCATGGTCCAAGTCCAAATCCAAGAGGAGGTAGATTGAGGTCCAAGCTCCAGTCAAAGAGGGCCTAAATTAGGCGTCTAAATCACCATAAATCAGCTCAAGGAGGGGCGGCCAAGACATAGGACAAGGAGTTAAAATTCCTTATTTTATTTCCTAGTTTGTTAGGACATATTTGATGCTTTCCTAGGTAGTTAAGGTTTTGTTTTTATTTTCCTAAGATTATTGGAATTACTTTCCAAGATTGACTTGGTTTTTATTTCCTAGAGTTTTACCTTTTCCTATGGTAGTTGGACTTGTTGTCCAAAGTAGTTTAGGACTTTATTTCCTTAATTTTTAGGTAGAATTTCGTGACCCCCTCCCTATATAAAGGGGTATCTTCTTGCTTTTAGACTCAGACTATTATCAATAAAAATTGTGAGTTTTTTCTTGCACTCTTGTGTGTGGTTATTCTTGGATTTATTCTTCAACCTTCAAGACTCGACTTAAGGTGGTAAGATTAAATTCTTTCGAAATCTTAGATCACTTCTAGGTATTCAAGAAAGGTGATAAGTTTAGGCTTATTGTTGTTCTTGTTATTCTAAAGGGTCGGGTTTCACAATCTATCTCTTGTTCTTTAATCTCTACCAAAGGCGATTAGTTCTTCGTTAGCTAATTGTTGTTGTTAGGATTCAACTTCAAGAATAGACTTCTTGAATTCAAGAAATTCTTTCTTGAATTTAATCTATCCTTAATTTTCCGTCTTTTTTGTTTCTTTATTTTTTTTGTTTCCGCATGTTTCTTTACTTTTTTTGGTAGTAATTCTTGGACCCCTATCGTATTGTTATTAGAAATAGTAGGGTCACATACTCCCTCCCTCTATACAAAAGCTTGAGATGCAAATGCAAGACTTGTCAAGGGAACAAAATCCAAAGCTCAAATGTACTCTTCCAAGTGATACAATTGCCAACCCAAAAGGGAATGCAAGCAGTCCATCTTCTCATTGCATGGCTATTATTACTAGAAGCGAAAAGTCCTTCAAGATGAAAGTGAACAAGTAGTTGAAGTGGATGATCAAGCAAGAAGTTGAGGCACAAGTTGAAGTGCCGGTTGTCGGTGAAAGTGAGAAGCCCTCCCAAGAGGTGAAAGTCCAAAAAGCAAAGCATGAAGAGGTCAAGGAAAAGGTGAAGGAGACCCCAAAAGCTCCTCCACTGATTCCTCGACCTACTCCTCCATTCCCTCAAAGGCTTGCAAGAAGGGTAGATGATAGCAAGTTCGAGAAGTTTTATGATATTTTGAAGTAATTGTCAGTGAACATCCCGTTCTTGGAGGCTTTCCAAGAGATGCCGGGATTTGCCAAATACTTAAAGGACTTGATGACCAAGAAGCGATCGACCAAGAATGAAGTGGTGAGTATGACTCACCGGGTTAGTTCTATTATTGCTACAACAACCGTTGAGAAGAAGGAAGACCCGAGAGCATTCACCATCCCATGTACTATCGGGTTGAGAGATTTTGCAAGGGAACTTTGTGATAATGGGGTAAGCATCAATTTAATTCCTCTTGCTATTTACAAGCAAGCGGGATTGGGTTTGCCAAGACCTGCGAGTATGAGATTGCAAATGGCCGACCGTTCAATTAAGAGACCGTGGGTATTGTTGATGATGTCCTTGTGAAAGTGAGGAAGTTCCTTCTCCCGGCCGACTTTGTTATCCTTGATTGTGCGGTTGACAAGGAAATTACGATCATACTGGGAAGACCATTCCTTGCTACGGCAAGAACTTTGATGGACTCGGAACGAAATGAAATCAAGTTCCGAGTGAATGATGAGGAAGTCACTTTCCAAGCTAGTAAGGGTTTGAAGTTGCCGAATACATATGAAGGGATCTCGGTCATAGATGTTGTTGATGAGGTAGAGGATGCTAGTGACATGAAGATGGAGGAAGAGTGCCTCAGTGAGGCCTTGGCGACAATTTTGGTAAATTTTGATGGTGAAGACATGGAGGGGTATGTAGAAGCCGTGAATGCGTTGGAAGGACATGGGTCCTACACTTATGCACTAAAGAGGCTCTCTCTTGACTTAGATAATAGAGCCACTCCTCCCGCAAACAAAGCCTTCCATCATTGAGCAACCACAACTTGAGCTCAAGCCACTTCCATCACATTTGAGGTATAAATTTCTTGGCTCTAATGATACTTTACCCGTAATCGTTTCCTCTTTGTTGGATGATGTGCAGGTAGATAAATGTTTGAATGTCTTGCGGGAACACCGACAAGCAATTGGATGGACAATAGTGGACATCCGAGGAATTCCCGCCGTAATTTGTGAGCATAAAATACAATTGGAGGGAGGAAGCAAGCCGAGTGTTGAACACCAAAGGAGATTGAATCCATCGATGCAAGAGGTGGTCAAGAAGGAGATAATCAAGTGGTTGGATGCCTGGGTTGTCTACCCCATTGCGGATAGTTCTTGGGTGAGTCCGGTGCAATGTGTACCAAAGAAGGGAGGCATGACAGTAATCCACAATGAAAACAATGAGCTCATCCCAACATGGACGGTCACCGGGCGGAGAGTGTGCATGGACTATCAGAAGCTCAGCAGTGCCACGTGCAAAGATCATTTCCATATGCCTTTTACTGATCAAATGCTTGATCGGCTAGCGGGAGGTCATTCTATTCCTTCCTTGATGGGTATTCCGGCTACAACCAAATCAACATAGCATTGGAGGACCAATAAAAGACAACATTCACTTGCCCCTATGGAACTTTTGCCTTTAGCCGGATGCCGTTTGGATTAGGCAACGCTCCGGCTACCTTCCAAAGATGCATGATGTCCATCTTCTCATACATGGTGGAGGATTTCCTAGAGGTGTTCATGGATGACTTTTCGGTGGTAGGTGACTCTTTTGAGCATTGTCTTGACAATCTTAGACAAGTGCTCAAGAGATGTGAGGAGACCAACCTTGTGCTAAACTGGGAGAAATGCCACTTCATGGTGGATGAAGGCATTGTCTTGGGCCACAAAATTTCAAAACATGGCATAGAGGTTGATCGAGCAAAAATTGAAATCATCTCCAAACTTCCTCCACCAACCTCGGTGAAAGGTGTCCAAAGCTTTTTGGGGCATGCCGGATTCTATCGACGCTTTATCAAGGACTTCTCCAAAATTGCAAATCCTATGTGCAAGCTCCTTGAAAAAGACGCCAAGTTTGTGTTTGATGAAAAGTGTCTTAAGGCATTTGAGGAACTAAAAGAGAAGCTCACCACGACACCCATTATTGTCACACCGGATTGGTCTCTTCCATTTGAGCTCATGTGTGACGCCAGTGGTGTGGCTATTGGAGCAGTGCTTGGCCAAAGGCATAACAAGGTTCTCCATCCTATCTATTATGCAAGCAAGACGCTCAACGGTGCGCAAGTGAACTATACTGTGACAGAGCAAGAACTTCTTGCCATTGTATATGCCTTTGAAAAATTTCGAGCTTATTTGTTGGGGTCTAAGGTGGTGGTCTACACCGATCATGCCGCTCTTCGCTATCTCATGGCAAAGAAATATGCCAAACCAAGGTTAATCTGATGGGTCTTCTTATTGCAAGAATTGACTTTGAGGTCAAGGATCGCAAGGGCACAGAAAACCAAGTGGCGGATCATCTATCTAGGCTTGAAGAGGACGGACGACCAAAGGAAAATCTTGATATCAATGATTCCTTTCCTGATGAGCACATCTTGGCATTGTCTTCTTCATCTACCCCTTGGTACGCCAATATTGCTAACTACTTGGTTAGTGACCTCATTCCGGATGGATTGGAAGCTTATCAGAAGAATAAATTTTTGAGAGAGTGTCGGCAGTACTACTGGGAAGAACCATTCTTGTTCCGCATTTGTGCTGATAACATCATTAGGAGGTGTGTTCCATAAGAGGAGATTATGCCAATTCTAAAGGCATCTCATGACTCACCAATTGGGGGTCATCATAGGAGAAATCGAACGGCGGCGAAGGTACTTGAATGTGGCTATTATTGGCCGTCGATTTATCATGATGCCAATCAAATGGTCAAGGCTTGTGACCAATGTCAGAGGCAAGGATCAATCTCTAAGAGGCATGAAAATGCCAATGCACTTTGTGATGGAGGTCGAGATCTTTGATGTGTGGGGAATTGATTTTATGGGTCCCTTTGTGAGCTCGTGTGGTATGAAATACATCTTGGTGGCAGTGGACTATGTGTCCAAATGGGTTGAAGCAATCGCCTTACCAAATAATGAGGCAAGAAGTGTGACCGCATTTTTAAAGAAAAACATATTCACACGGTTTGGCACTCCTAGAGCCATTCTTAGTGATGGTGGATCTCACTTATGTAACAAGGCTTTCGTGGGGCTACTGGAGAAATATGGCTTCAAGCATAAGGTGTCCACACCTTATCATCCTCAATCAAGTGGCCAAGTTGAAGTTTCCAATCGGGAGATAAAGAATATCCTAGCAAAAAATGTTAATGCAAACAGGACCGACTGGTCAAGGAAGCTAGATGATGCGTTGCGGGCATACCGCACAACGTACAAGCCCCTATTGGCACTTCTCCTTACCTATTAGTCTTCGGAAAGGCATGTCATCTACCCGTAGAGCTGGAACACAAAGCCATGTGGGCTTTAAAAAGGTTGAACCTGGACTGGGCGGAAGCTCCAAATTTGAGGTTAACACAACTCAATGAAATGGAAGAATTCTGTTTCCATGCATATGAGAGCGCAACTGTGTACAAAGAAAGGATGAAGTCCGTCCATGACAAAAAGATCTTAAAAAGGGAGTTCAAGTCGGGTTACTTGGTTTTGCTCTTCAATTCAAGGCTCAAGTTGTTCCCGGGCAAACTCAAATGAAAGTGGTCCGGTCCGTTCAAGGTGGTGAATGTTTTCCCTTTTGGAGTTGTGGAATTAGAATCGGAGGATGGACTCCGAACCTTCTAAGTGAATGGACAGCGAATCAAGCACTACTTGGGCACAGAAGGAGAAAAACACTTGGTGGAACAGTTGGCTCTCAAAGATAGTCCATGTCCGGCCAATGAGTAAGCCCAAAGAGGGGCCAACTTCGTCGTGCCGCGACGTTAAATCAAGCGCTTCATAGGAGGAAACCCATCTGTGGTGATCCAAAATGTCATAGAAAAGGGCCAAATTGCTAATGAAATGAAAGAAAATCACTGTGGGAAGTTTGCTACACGTATGCGGTCGCAGACTTGGACAGATTGTGAGGCTAAAATTGTGTGCCAGAATGCGGTGAAGATGTGCACTTTGCGGTCCGCATATCACATATGCGACCACAAAAGTGCACCGCATTATGAGTGTAACCTGAACTGAGACCACCGCATAACACTTATGCGGTCACATAATGTGTTATGCGGTAACTTACTCACCGCATCCCCGTCAACGACGCCAAAATTTGATACGCTCAAATTACACCTTAAAGTAGTGTAAGCGATCGATGTCAAATATAGTAACCCAACTAGGTTGGGATCGAATCCCACAGAGAACAATATGTAGGCAGGCGATTAGGAATGTAAGAAAATTATCACTTATCGCGCAATGCCAAACACTTACATTTTTGTTTAGAAAATATTTATAACTAAATGCAAAAATATAAACTAACCTAGAAAGCAAGTAAAATGATCAATATGTACAAGTATGAATGCATCGGGAATTACACTCAACGATCCAATGTATTTCACGATTTTACAAATATGAGCGAGCTAATGTTAATTAGCCACGGATAATAATTCTTAATTAACTTCTTCCGAAGACTAATAAGACTTCCTAATTGAATTATTCCTAACCCAATTAAGAGATTAAGCACACCCAAATATGGCCTCAAGTAGTTCAATCCTATTCCTAGGTAGAATCTATAAAATGAGAGTTAAAACCTCAAGTTCTTGTTAGTTAAAGCCCAACCCCAAATTATCTTTTCCAAAATTAATTCGGAGTTAATGGGCGAGTCCTAAGGTTAGCTAATATACCTTTGGAAACATTAAATAACAAGAATAATTAAAGAAACAACAACTCACTTCATATATAAATGAATATCATTCAATACATAAGCACAACAAGGTATTTAATCCACACTTTAAACTTGAATATTTCCATATACAAGATTTAGTGTTGGAAATAAATACTACACACTTAAATATTCAATACAAAGGAAGGAAATGAAGAAACAAACATAAATGGATAAGAAATCTTTAACCACAAGCTTGAAATCTTCCAAGTGTGTGTGCAAACCCTAGCTTCAAATGGTTTGGGGATAAAAACGTGAAATGTCAAAACTGCCCAGTTTCGCCAGATTTATTGCATACCGATAGCGTGACTACCGCGATCACATAGAGTAATGCTCCAGACATCTGCGATTGCAGCCAAGAGTTTGCGTTCGCGTAGAGCATCCCAGGGGCGGTGACCAGTTCCTTCATCGCGTTCGCAGCAAAAGCTTTGCGATCGCGATTCTCATTTTTACAGACTTCTGCGATCGCAATCAATCCTTGCGATCGCGAAGAGTATCAGGCATCAGTCATTTATCATCATTTTTGCACATTTTGACTTGATTTCGTCCATTTCTTCTCAAAATCACATGACACCTAAAAATTGCCAATAAACCTTAGAAAATGTCCTAGTTTCCTACCAAAATTATACAAAAGTTTAAATACTAAGAGGAGATAAGTTGGTAAAATATGTTGGTGTCATCAGTATACTCCTCAATGGCCGCAAAGGGATTCTCCTCTTCATCATAATCAGCCATTTTCACCTAACACACCAAGCAAAGTGTGATGGAATAGAAAGATGTAAAGTAAAGTGCACACTAGTTTGTAATTTCAAAACCGTATTCCCAAGCAACGGCGCCAAAATTTGATACGCTCAAATTACACCTTAAAGTAGTGTAAGCGATCGATGTCAAATATAGTAACCCAACTAGGTTGGGGTCGAATCCCACAAAGAACAATATATAGGCGATTAGGGGAGCAGGATGGTGCTTGTTCTTTGTGTGGGTGTAAATGAGCGTGTTTAATTTCCTTCCAGTGTTTTGAATTTACAACTTACCTATTGAACGCGATCGCAAACAGAAGACGGCGATCCCGAAAAGCAATTTTACCAACGGGCTGCGATCGCAACTCTTTTACAGCGATCGCGCAAGGTTAGCAGATCTCCATTCACTGTGATCGTGCACTATTTGCCGTGATCGCGATGCTTTGAAATTTTCTGCAGCTCAATAGCTGCAGAAAATTTCAAAGCATCGCGATCACGGCAAATAGTGCACGATCGCAGTGAATGGAACTTGAAAAAATGACAAAATTTTTTTTGGCTGCCCGGTCACCCCGACCTGCTCAAATCAACTCCAAAAAATTTGAAACTTGGCAGATTTGTTAGAAACAATATAAGAAGCTATTCTAAAAAAGACAATTTCAAAAAATGACCCAAAATTTTGAAAACGATGGGTTGCCTCCCACCAAGCGCCGCATTTAACGTCGTGGCACGACGCAAGTCAACTTCACCACTTTTCTCGCCACTTGAACGATATGAACTGGGCACCTAGCTTGGAATCAAGCTTGTGACCACGAGTGATGAGGGGTGGTAAGTAGATGACCAAGCCTAGCCTTAAATTCTTCATTTTGCACTTCTTGGCTTTCGTTTAAGGAATGTCATTTTGCCTTGTTGTTCTTTCGAATTGTAAAATGTAGGGCCTTAGTCTTTCCTACTCGCAATCCTTCATTGATTCGTGTAGTTCAACTCCCATCTCACCACACAATTTCAATGTTGAAAAATGCTTGGAATGTGACTTCAAGCCTTCAACTTACAATTTTTTCTGGATTTTGACATCTTCTTTTTCCCCTGGACTAGAGTCAATTTCAACAACATTTTCATTCACCCCGGTTGACTCTAATTCATATTTTTCGTGGCATCACAAACACTCATGGAGTCGGTTGGCGGTTGTTCAAGTCTTGATTCCTCAAAGTAAAGCTCACTTTCTTCCTCGGAATTGGACTCTTATTGGCTTCCTTCCACACTTTCAAATTGAGAGGCATAATGAGCCTCTATCAATGCTTTCATTTGATCCTCCAAAGTGTGGATGTGCTCATCATTTTGAGTCACTTCATGTTTCAAGTCCTCGAGTGCAAAGTTGTGTTTCTCCTCGTTTTCAAGAATGGCCTCCAACATGAGCATCATCCTCTCATTATGAGCATTTGAGAGTTCTTCTTGGTTTTGATCAAGTTCCAATGAAGGATTTTCAATTTCAACCTCCAAGGAAGGTTCTTGGCTATCATTCACTTCCGAGGCTCTTTGAACCCTTAAGGCTCCAATCATTTCATCCACTTTTGAGTGCCAACTCATTTTGGAGACTATTCTCCAAAAGTTCCTCCAAGGCATTTTGTTCTTTGTTTCCTTCTTCAAGTAAGCACTTCAACATGAGCTTGAACTCTCCACTTCGGCCATGCTCAATTTCTTCCACTTCCTCATCCCTAAAACTTTCATCACAAAAAGTAGAATCATCATAGTGGGGGCTTGGGGAAGGGACGGACAAATAAACAGAATCATACCAGTGACAATTTTGGCAACCACACCTATCACAAATACTCCACTCATGAGTTTGAGATTGTGCACACAATCCATCCCCGGGAGAATTTAAATAATTTTGCCACGAGTGTGGTCCTCCACAATAAGGAAAAGGGTCATCAAAGTATGAACAACTACCATCCGACCAATTTTCATTATGTGATGCCATTTTTTTTATATCAAAAATTAAGAAAATAAATAAGAAACAAACAAGAAAAATAGACCAAGGTAAGAAAAATAATTACACAAATATTCACAAGTTTGGATCAAAGCACTTATGCTTATTTCTCAAACAACCTAAATTACGCCAAATTGTTCCCTGACAATGGCGCCAAAATTTGATACGCTCAAAGGTGTAAAGCGATCGATGTCAAATATAGTAACCCAACGAGGTTGGGGTCGAATCCCACAGGGAATAGGCGTGAAAAGTTTACTTGAGTAGTGTGAAGTTTAACTTAAATCATATTTCTATTCCGTTAGAGTAACAAGAGTATTGCAATTGATTGTATGATAATTGAGTGAATTAGTAACAAATACGATTGTATAAGATTGTAATTAATTTGGTAATCTAAACCAAGGTTGTGTCCCCTTCAATGAAATGTAATGCTATCGGTGTTAATATGATATATTTCTAATGGAAGGTCCTTTTGATATGTAAATGATTCCTAAGTGACTACCCAATATTTTCCAATAGTTATTTTTTTAGCAAATCCACTAGGCAAGAGCCTAGGGCTATTTTATTAATAATAAAAAAAGCAAAGAAAGAACCCATATAGGAATAGTACAAATAAGGGGGACAATAGCACCAGTAGTGTTGCCTCTATGCCTTGGCTATATAATCACTCCTCTGCGTCTCACAATGCCCTATATGGCAGCCTCATGTAGAGGAATCATGGTGTAGTTGCCGGCAAAGTCTCACGAGGGCATATAATCTCATAGCCGCTTTGGTATTTTTCCAAAGGCATAGGACCTGGACAGACACTACTGGGCTAAACCTTACCTTACTAATCCTATCGAGGCATAAAATAGCCTCTCCTACTAACATGCATGTAAAAAGAAAGAATTAGCTAAGACTAGATACTCTATGATCATCACAGAGTTTATAACATACTCTGTGATGATATTACATAACACTACGCTAATGAGATGGTATATTAAAAAAATGTAGAAATAACAGTGATGATCTCTCTTATCTAGTCTTGTGAAATCTTCAACTTGTATAATCTTGTCCTCTTCGGAATCCCTCTTCAAGATTGCTTCAAAATTCATGCTTTCTTTTTTGAACGATTGGACTTTGTTGACGTAGTTGGAACAACCTGCTTTTGTTTGGCAACTCTCATCGGGAGTCGCCTTATGTTTGCATCTACACTCACCTTGTCGTCCCAGCTTTTTTCTCTTGTATGTGTCTTTTTTCTTTTGCCGCTATGCATAGGTGATAGATCCCCTTTTCTTGCTGCCTCTGCCCGACATTGATTTAAAATATCTTCTTCCTCGCCCTCTTCATACGTATCTCTACCCACAATTATCGGATTTGGCATGTCTTGAACAAGTTCTTGAATTAGCACACTGTTTCCTTCCTTTTATTAACCAGTGATGCTTTGTTTTGGAGTTGTGCTATGCTTTGCATTTTGTTCCTGCTCTTATTCACCCGACCAGTGCTAACTACATTATGATTTAAAGAGGTTGTAGGATTGGAACTTACCATTGCATCCAAGAGTTCTCTGTCCTCTAAAGAAATAACTGGAGGAGTTGTCACAATTTGTTGCTGCCCCATTTTTAATGTTGCTATTGTTCGATCACCTGTAGGAATGGTAGCTCGACCATACTGCTGCTGCTGTTCATTATTTGAGGTTGGCATTGTTACCGTTGAACTGCCTAGAAATTGCTGCTGTTGTCCTGGCGTTGCTGCTGCATACTGAACATTTTCACCCAAAGCAACTAGAATGTTAGCAATAATCTGGTGTTGCACAGTGATATGATCTACTGTATTGGCCATCGAGCTAACAGTTGGAATTGTTTTTTTCATTGTGTTGCTGTCTATTTGTAGGAATGAAAACAGGAGCCTTCGCATTGAGCTTCGAAGAGCTACCAATATTTGGCAAGGCAGGTGAGGCAACCTCCTCATCTCCACTACATCGCTCACCTTTATCAGTCGAATCCCCGGCAAATTCACCACCCTAATCTTCATCATCCTCATCCTCATCCTCTCGTTGGTCAGCCCACAATTTGGATTTAATTGTCATCTCCCTCATGTTTGATTTTATTATTTCATTGTTGTTTCCCGTAGACAGTATAGGTTGCCCAGATTCACCCCCATGTTCACCAAATGACTCGCACGATTGAGAGGGAATGTCATACGCCGATGTGTTCAATGTGACCAAAGGTTGCTTGAAAATAGTATTGGCATTCAACATCATTTCAACCTGTGATTGTTTGATAATTTACTCCACTTATGGACTAGAAAATTGAAGCGTAGCAGTGTTGGAACTATGTACATGATCCCCCTTTAACAGTTCTGTCACGCTGCTATTTATAGCATTTTGTCGAACACCCGAAAAGTTAGCCAATTTGTCGCTGCTTCTGACTCCCTTGTTACTGCTTGAAACTGGAACTATTTGATGGTTAAAATAACCATCTTTTAAGGTTATTGTGTTAGCAATCTGCTCATCATTTTCACCATAGTCTTGTGCATTGGCCAATGTATCATAATAGTTAGAACACCTGATAGTTTCTTCTACACTTTCCAGATTTTTACGACTTGACGCCACCTTCCTGTCCGGTGATCGATTAACTACTGCCCAACCGTTTGTTGCATCTGTTGAAATTTGTACAGATTTTCCTGTAATTCCAATCATCTTGCCAACTTCTTTGTTCACATTTACATGACTGGATTGCTGCATTATTTCATTAGTTTTTGCTCTTGCATCTATAACTTGATTACCACCTATAGAAGCAACCAAAACTTCACGCTCTTGCCCAGTTGTAACTATTGAACCAATTGAGTTACCAACTAAATCAATAGATGCTGCATTATGTTGATCATGTGCCATATCTTTTTTATCCTTTACAGTAGTGTTGTTCCCAGATTTGTTAGAAGTATCAACTCGATCTTCACTATCATTCAACGTCCCAACAATTGGTTTCAAAGCAGCAGTAGGATTCAACACGCTAGTATTAGTCTGGACAATTCCATTAGAATTTTTCACCTCCTTAGAAGCTGTAACAGCTGCACAATCTAAAGTCTCAAAGCCTCATGTTGTTTGCACAGATGCTTCAAGAATATCAGGTGTGACAAATCGTGCACCTACTTCTAACGAAACAGTACCATCTTTAGACTTAGTAGGAGCTGTTTGTTGCAATATATTCTGCCCTTTTCCATCAACCACTGATGCAGCTCGATCAAGCTCCTTACCGTCCTGCATGTCCACAATCCTAGTGGCATCAGTTGTAACCGCAGTGACAAGTCGATCACTTGTAACATTCAATGGAACAGTAGCTTCAATCTGTTCAACATCAGCTGTTACTCGATCTCCCTCTGCCAAACCATACTCTACATTACCTATTCGTGTAACAATCTCATCTCGATCAGTATTAGGATCACTTGCTATTTTTGTAGATCGACCAGTTCCAGTTTTAGCCATATTCTGCTTGTCATAAGCTTTCACAATTGGATTAACAACATTGAAAATCCTTGCTAATGTTGTAGTAGCAGGAACATCCTTAGTAGGTTTAGGTGCACCCTTACCAATAATGGAAGCATCTCCTACTTGGTTATCATCACCTACACGATTCATAGCTTCATTATTATCCACATAACCAATTTGTGCTCTTTCCTCTATTTGGATTACATGCTGCACGATAGGAGTACTTTTTGTTGTTTCTTCTCTTAATTGCACACCCCTTTTTGCATTAAGATATTCCCTAGCATCATCACCTTGTAACTTCTCCAAACTGCTCAGGCCTGCACTTTCATCCACCACAACTACATCTTCCTTATTTTTCTCGATTCTCCAACGGCACGATCTTTCATCATGTCCTTGATGTTTGCAACAAGTGCAATATTTTGGAAGATTATCATAGACAATCTCCTGAAAATGTTCAACTAACTTCCCACAATTTTTATCCACTATATGATATATGAATCCTAACTCTCTTAGGATGTTTGTCCATTAGGTCAAGCAACACCTTAACCCTCGCCGTACTTGGTCGAGTTCGATCTTGGGTCGCTTTATCCACAACAAGAGGCTTACCAACTGCTGAAGCTATGGACAGTAATGATTTCTTTGCAAAACAATTTGCCGGCAGATCTGGTAAGGAAATCCAAACGACAGCTTTTGATGTTTCTTCATGTGGATTAAAGTTTACTGTCCAGGGAAAAGTTCTAAAGAAGAACTCATCTCCCTTTACCTTGACAAAACCCGTAATCCTTGACAAGACCTGAACAAAATCATTAAATAAATCGAACCTTACCAATATGTGACGAAAATCAAGCTGCCCAACGTTACAACGACCTTTAACGTCAAACTGCTTTGGTACGGCATGTCGCAACTCATGAAGGTCTGGCCTACCATATGAAAATTTGAGAATTAATGCTTGGTGCAATCCTTCTTCTATGGTGAATTCATTGACTTCTTCAATGGTGAATTCTACAGTAGGTTCACCATGTACCATGTTGACAGGACTCAACTCGATTTTTGACAAAATTGCGTCAGATTTCTTGGTATTTAACTGGGCAGCGTATGTTTGTTTTGTGATCATGTTATGGATTGTTTCATTAGGTTTTTGAATTGTCTCTCCCACAGCCATAGGCTGGGGAGAGCTCGCAGCAGCCATGGCTGCCCTACTACACCATAAAACGCCTAGAGAGAGAGGAGAGAGGAGAGAGCGTTTTGTGTTTTTTGGTTTCCAATAGTTGGGTAGTGTTTCATCTTTATGATTTTTTCCAAATATAAAAGAGTTGCAATTAAGAGCAATCAGTTTGTACCAAATAAAATCCACTTATTCCTAAGCGATTCTATTAAACAAAGTTTAAAGCCTTGAGTCTTTGATATTTACTTCTACCAAACCCTACCTCACTTTTCCAAGTAAAGAAAGAATATAATGGCACTTGTTAATGTTTGCAACCACCAACAATAAATGAAGAATGAGAAATAAATATATATCAACCAACCACTATATATTCAATGTTAAACACACATTAACATTACACCCATTTAGGGTCCACAACCTTAGTATTTAAAGCTAGCTATGCTAAAATACAAAAAGATGAGAATATTAAATGCCTTAAAGCTTACAAAGTGCAAGATTCTTCACTCTCAAACTTCCAAAAGATGGGAACATTAAAACCCTGGAATGTAGCTCCTTTTTCAGACCAGATGCCCCCACAAAACCCTAATAAATCTATATTGGGCTAAAAATTGGGGCCAATTTAGGACAAAAATACCCTTCCAGGTCAGTTATGTGGTCGTATATCTGTTGCATAACAGACATGCGGTTCGCATTTTCTTAAGTTCTCTCGCATCTTCACAACCCCAGGTTCCAGATAGGCGTCGCATTTTGGTTATGCGGTCCGCATTGTTGATATGCGACCGTATCTTGCCATCGCATTTTTTATCTCAGCAACTTCTACTAGAGGTTTGCGATCCATTATGCGGCCCGCAAACTTGTTATGCTGTCGCATAATGGACCACATTTCCTTCGCTTGAATTGGCCCAAACAATCTGTTGTGTTTTGCAGTTTCCTTGAGCATTATGCGGTCCGCATGTTAAGTTTGTGGTTTGCATGTTCACTTTGCGATCGCATTCTGTCTTCTTCTTGCCCTTTTTGCGACCCTTTTGATTTCATTTCCATGTTTTTGGGTCCTCAAGACTCATGCACTGCAAAACATCAAAATTACATAAGTATAACAGACAATTGCATTTAAAACGAGCTAAAATCGAAGCAACTGGTATCAAATGTGCCGAAATTCTCCGACACATCATATACCAGGCACCCCCACCTACATATCAGTTAGCACCTCCACCAACATATCAACCGTCACCTCCACCTACTTATCAACCCATATCTCCCAGATATTCCCAACCCGCCACTGTTTATCATACATACAACTCCCAACCTTCTCAATACCAGTCACCTCCAGCTCGCCAAAATTTTCCAAGACCTCGACCCAACTTTGACCGCAGGCCACCCAAGCAATACACTGCCATGCTGAGCCCATTGACCAGCTGTATGAAAGGCTGAAAGCTGCTGGTTATGTCACCCCCATCCATGCTGTAACCACATATAATCCATCCCAATGGGTCAATCCAAACAAAACCTATGCATACCATTCCGGCATGAAGGGACATACAATTGATGAATGCCGCTCGTTGAAGGATAAGATCAAGTCTTTGATTGACAACAAAGTCATCCATGCTAAGGAAACTACTCCCAATGTCCGCAATAATCCGCTCCCAGACCACAAGGGTGGAGGCATCAATGTGATAGAAATAGAGGAGGAATGGGTCCCAGAAGGGTCGATCGGGTTGATCAAAGAAGGTGATGACCCAAAGAAGCCAGCGGTCACACTTAATCCCATCATAGTCCATATTCAGTCATCACGAGATATTGAGGTAGCTGCGTCAGTCCCATTCGAGTTTGAAGTGGTACCATCTGCAGACGCACCTGTGCCGTTTGAGGTAGATGTAATGCCGCCTGCCACGACACCTATCCCATTTGAAGTAAAGGTAGCCACACCATTTATAGTGACATTGTCAACCACGCCGCATTTCAACACTAATGTTGTACCCTGGGATTACGTAGCTGAGGCAAGAAGGAAAGGAAAGGTCAAAATAGAGGAAGCTGGTGCTGCACAGGGGATGACCAAGACCGGCAGGGTCTATTCACTTGAACACTTGGGACAGTCTAGCAAGCAGGCTTCCAACAGATCGTCCGTCATTGAAACAGGTCCGGATGATCTCTGGAAGAAGGTGCAAGCCAAGGAATACTCAGTCATAGATCAACAGAACAAAAATCCAGCCCATATATCCATCTTATCACGGCTACAGAACTCGGAAGCGCACAGGAATGCTTTGATGAAAGTATTGAACGAAGCTTATGTGCCTAATAACATCACTAGTGGAGAAATGGCCAACATGGTAGGGCAGGTGTTGGAGAGTCACAAGATCACTTTCCACGAGGATGAACTACCGCCTGAAATTAAACCCCGCCAAGTGCGCATTCGGGGTTCCTGCTGGAAAATTGCTTGGGTTCATCGTCAGCCGCCGAGGAATAGAATTGGATCCATCAAAAGTCAAGGCCATCCAGGAGTTGCCACCACCAAGAAATAAGAAAGACGTAATGATTTTTCTAGGACGACTAAATTACATCAGCCGGTTCATAGCTCAGTCCACGGTCATATGTGAATCAATCTTTAAGATGTTAAAGAAAGAGGCTGCGACCAAGTGGACCGAGGATTGTCAAAAGGCCTTCGACAGAATCAAGGAGTACTTATCAACACCACCAGTCTTGGTACCGCCAGAGCCAGGTAGACCCTTATAGTACCTTGTAGTACTAGATGGAGCTTTCGACTGCATTATGGGGCAGCACGACGAGACAAGACGAAAGGAACAGGCTAATCTAAGTAAGAAGTTCACTCTATACAAGGCACGATATTCTCTACTGGAATGTACCTGTTAAGCTCTGACCTGGGTAGCCCAGAAGCTGAGGCACTACTTCTGTGCCTACACAACATATCTCATATCAAGGAAGGATCCCTTGAAGTATATCTTTCAGTAACCCATGCCCACTGGCAAGCTGGCCAAGTGGCAAATCCTACTGAGTGAGTTCGACATCGTCTATGTGACTCAGAAAGCGATCAAGGGACAGGCATTGGCAGATCATCTTGCCGAGAACCTTATGGACCGAGAATACGAGCCATTGAAAATGTATTTTCCCGATGAAGAAGTGTTGTTCATAGGAGAAGACATTGCAGAATCCTATGACGGTTGGAGGATGTTCTTTGACGGAGCGACAAATTTTAAAGGAGTCGGCATTGGAGCTGTCCTGGTATCGGAAAGTGGCCAACATTATCCGGTATCTGCTAAACTCAGATTTCCCTGCACTAACAATATGGAAGAGTATGAAGATTGCATACTAGGGCTCAACATGGCCATCGACATGAATATTCAGGAGCTGCTGTGATAGAATCCTAGGAAGCTCAAATCTATTCAAGGACAAGAATGAACCTTTGGAATCTCAAAGAGGGCCTTTAACAAGATGTCAAGCTAAAGTGTTGCCAAACAAGGTCATTAGACATCAAGTGCAAGTAAAGAAGTTGTTAATTGGGATGAAAGAGCTCAAGGATAAAGGATATGAATTGGCTAGATATTACAATTATTTTATGGACCAAGTTTATGTCCAAGAAGAGGAGGATTGAATCCCAAGAGATAGGCTTTGAAGAAGGTTCTAGTCAGTCAACTTTTGAATAAATTTGGCACCTAAAATGTGTCCAAACTTGCAGCCCATGAAGTCCTACATAAAGCCCCATCTTCATAGCATAAAAAGGACTTAATTGATGTCCAAGAAGGATACAATAGCCGTTCAAGATGTTGAATGCAAGTTTGTGCCAAGTTGCTTGCCAATTCCCTTCAAGATTTTCAAGATTTTCAAGATTCTTTCCAAGATTGGTTTGGGACTTATTTCCATATATTGGTTTGGAATTACTTTCCAAGAATGACTTGGTTTTTGCTTCCTAGTATTTTCCTTTTCCTAAGGTAGTTGGACTTGTTGTCCAATGTAATTTAGGACTTTATTTCCTTGTTTCTTAGGTACAATTTCGTGACCCCTATCTATATAAAGGGTGTCTTCTTTGTTTTTAGACTTAGATTATTATAGACAATATTAATAAAAATTGTGAGATTTTTCTTGCACTCTTGCGTGTGGCTACTCTTAGATTTATTCTTCAACCTTCAAGACTCAACTTAAGGTGGTAAGATTAAATTCCTTCGAAATCTTAGATCACTTCTAGGTATTCAAGAAAGGTGATAAGTTTAGGCTTATTGTTGTTCTTGTTATTCTAAAGGGTCGGGTTTCACAATCTATTTCTTGTTTTTAAGTCTCTACCAAAGGCGATTAGTTCTTTGTTAGCTAATTGTTGTTGTTAGGATTCAACTCCAAGAATAGACTTATTGAATTCAAGAAACTCTTTCTTGAATTCAATCTATCTTTAATTTTCCGTCTTTTTTGTTTCTTTATTTTTCTTTTAGCTTCCGCATGTTTCTTGATTTTCTTTAGTAGTTCTCGGACCCCTATCGTGTTGTTATCATGCTGGTAATTGGTGACTCAGATTTGCTAATACACCAGGTACAAGGAAAATGTTCTACCAAGAATTCTAAGATACTGCCGTATCTGCATCATGTGCAGGAATTGAGAAAGAGGTTCATAAAGACAGAATTTCGGTACGTCCCAGAATTCAGAACGAGTTTGCCGATGCACCGGCCATTCTATCATCCATGATACAACATCCAGATAAGAACTTCATCGATCCTATTCCAGTAAAGATCCATAGCCAGCTAGCATATTGTGCCCATGTTGAAGAAGAAGCAGACGGAAAACCATGGTTCCACGACAAGGAATACTTGGAAAAGGGGGAATACCCGGAGCATGCAAATCATACCTAGAAATGTATGCTTCAGAGGTTGTCCAATAGTTTCTTTCACAACGGAGGAACCCTATACAGAAGAACCCTTGACTTGGGATTACTAAAATGTGTTGACACAAAGGAAGCTTCCAAACTAATTGAGGGCATGGAACTTGTGGCCCACATATGAATGGTTTTTTCTTGGCAAAGAAGATACTCAAAGCCGGTTATTTCTAGATGACCATGGAAACAGATTGCATCCAGTATGTTCGAAAATGCTACCAATGTCAGGTACACGCAGATATGATAAAAGTACCCCCGAACGAGTTCAATGCAACAAGCTCACCATGGCCATTCGCCGCTTGGGGAACGGATGTCATTGGACCGATCTAACCTACCGCCTCAAATGGGCACATGTTCATCATGGTAGATATTGATTATTTCACCAAATGGGTCGAAGCAGCATCTTACAAAGCAGTAACTAAGAAAGTCGTGGCAGACTTTGTCCGCGACCGTATTGTTTGTCAATTTAGAGTTCCAGAGTCAATCATCAGCGACAACGGCTCCAATCTCAACAGTGATCTGATGAAAGCCATGTGCGACACTTTCAAAATCAAGCACAAGAACTCCACAACCTATAGAACTCAGATGAATGGGGCCGTAGAAGCCGCCAACAAGAACATCAAGAAGATATTGAGGAAGATGGTAGAAAAACATAAACAGTGGCACGAAAAGCTATCATTTGCCTTACTGGGATACCGCACCACAGTCCGTACATCAACTGGGGAAACTCCTTACTCAGTGGTTTATGGTACGGAAGCTGTTATTCCTGTCGAAGTGGAGATCCCTTCCTTAAGAATCATACAAGAAGCTGAGCTCAGCGATGCAGAATGGATAAGGAGCCGTTATGAGCAACTAACCCTCATAGACGGGAAAAGAATGTATGCAGTATGTCACGGATAACTTTATCAGAACAGGATGTCCAGAGCCTTCAACAAAAGAGTCAAGCCAAGACAGTTCACACCGGGGCAGCTGGTGTTAAAGAATATCTTTCCACATAAGGATGAAGCCAAAGGGAAATTCTCTCCCAACTGGCAAGGTTCATATATGGTTCACCGAGTACTGACAGGGGGAGCTCGTATACTTGCAGAAATGGACGGAGAAGTCTGCGCAAAACCAATCAATTCAGATGCAGTCAAGCGATACTATGTGATAACAATACGATAGGGGTCCAAGAATTACTACAGAAAAAAATCAAGAAACGTGCGAAAACAAAAAAAAAATAAAGAAACAAAAAAGACGAAAAATTAAGGATAAATTGAATTCAAGAAGTTTATTCTTGAAGTTGAATCCTAACAACAACAATTAGCTAACGAAGAACTAATCGCCTTTGGTAGAGATTAAAGAACAAGAGATAGATTGTGAAACCCGACCCTTTAGAATAACAAGAACAACAATAAGCCTAAACTTATCACCTTTCTTGAATACCTAGAAGTGATCTAAGATTTCTAAAGAATTTAATCTTACCACCTTAAGTCGAGTCTTGAAGGTTGAAGAATAAATCCAAGAATAACCACACACAAGAGTGCAAGAAAAAACTCACAATTGTTATTGATAATAGTCTATAATAATCTAAGTCTAAAAACAAAGAAGACACCATTTATATAGATAGGGGTCACGAAATTGTACCTAAAAGACAAGGAAATAAAGTCCTAAACTACTTTGACAACAAGTCCAACTACCTTAGGAAAAAGAAAATACTAGGAAGCAAAACCCAAGTCATTCTTGGAAAGTACTTCCAACAATCTTAGGAAAAGGAAAACATAACCTTAACTAACTAGGAAAGCAATAAATATAGTCCCATAATATATGGAAATAAGTCCCAAACCAATCTTGGAAAGAATCTTGAAAATCTTGGAAATTTTGAAGGAAATTGGCAAGCAACTTGGCACAAACTTGCATTCAACATCTTGAACGGCTATTGTATCCTTCTTGGACATCAAGTAAGTCCTTTTTATGCTATGAAAATGGGGCTTTATGTAGGACTTCATGGGCTTCAAGTTTGGACACATTTTAGGTGCCAAATTGGTTCAAAAGTTGACTGACTAGGACCTTCTTCAAAGCATGTATCTTGGGATCCAATCCTACTCTTCTTGGACATAAACTTGGGCCATAAAACAATTATAATATATACCCAATTCATATCTTTTGTCCTTGGGCTCTGTCATCCCAATTAACAACTTCTTTACTTGCACTTGATGTCTAATGACCTTGTTTGGCAACACTTTAGCTTGACATCTTGTTAAAGGCCCTCTTTGAGGTTCCAAAGCTTCATTCTTGTCCTTGAATAGATTTGAGCTTCCTAGGATGCTATCATTCCCCTCTTCTTGACATCTTATTGCCTTGTTTTGATTAAAAGGTCCCTGTACTACGTGTTTTTAACTTTGGATAATTACTTAATCATGTTTTAGGATTTTATTTCCTAAGTTGACCAAGTTGTGAATTTGTAAGATTGTTAGTGATTGAGTTAGCTTTCATGCTTATATGTTGAACACCCATCGACATTTTCTTGTTGAATTGTTCTTGTACATTGGGTTGGCAGATTATTAATTTATGTCTTAGTGACAATTGTTGGCATGCTACATTGTTATAATTATGGCACATGTAGACTTGTCGGGAAGATTGTTCGGGTGTTTGGATGAGGTTCCTGCCGTGTTATTGTTATTATTGATATTGCACATGTAGCATGACAAGGTGAGCTATATATTGGATTTTTCACATGTGGCGAGACAAGGTGGGATGATTTGTTAATACGTGTGAGGCAAGACAAGGCAGGCGCTTACTTTACTGTTACGCACGCGGTGAGATAAGGATTGCATTGTGGGGACGATATGTGATAGCCTGGGGTGTTTTGTTGATGATGTTTGTGTGGTGGTGTATAGGGAAAATCTTGTTTGTGCTTATGAGTTCTTTATGACATCATGAATTTTTACATGTTTTGTTGCATTGTTCCTACATGCTAAATTATGCCTCTGTTATTACTTGATGATTTGGTTGCCAAGATGGATTTACCTACATGGAGTTATCATCTCATATTTTGTCGAGTTGTTGGTAGCATAACGGATTGAAGTAAAAAGAACGATAATAATGCATTACTTTATTGATTTTTGAAAAGTTCTCGTGAACATTTTAATTAGCAAATGATAAGGAATCCAATTATATTGTGGCACGAGGTCTTTGCCGTGCAAGTGTGACTTATATTTTGGCATGAGGTATTTGTCGTGCAAGTCTAACTTATGTTGTGGTACGAAGTCTTTGCCGTGCGAGGGTAATTGACAATGTGGGCACGAGGCGCCATATGTGTATGATTTTATAGGATGACTTGTTGTTGAAATCAAGCCTTATCCGTATTAAATTGTTATCACTTGTTCTGATGAGATTTTAGTTATTGCTTCCTGTTATTCTTCTTGTTGCTAGTCATTGATATTTTGCACAAGTTATTTATCTAGTGAGTCTCTTGACTTGAATTTCGTAACTACTCCACCGATATTAGTCTTTATATTTACTAGGTACCGATTGTGGTTTACTCATTCTAACTCTTTTGCACATTCTTTGTACAGATCCAGGTACCTCATATCATGTTATTCGTTAGAGAGTGGAGTCGAGCTGTTTGAGTTTAAGGCATACCAGTTGTTCCGCTTGCAGGCCTCGAAGTTCCCTTTCTATTTCTTTTTCTACTATTTGATAGCTCAACGGACAAGCATAAATCTTTAGAAGCACCAAGAAGGCCATTCACAAGGTCTCAAGCTAAGGAGAAGCAAGACAAGGTTGTTGGGCTTCAATGGGAGATCAAGAAGGCACTAATGGTGGAAGAACAACTTAAGAATTATGGAGATGATTTAGCTAAGTGCTACACTCATTTAATGGTCCAAGTCCAAATCCAAGAGGAGGTAGATTGGGGTCCAAGCACCAGTCAAAGAGGGCCTAAATTAGGCGTCTAAATCACCATAAATCAGCTCAAGGAGGGGCGGCCAAGACATAGGACAAGGAGTTAAAGTTCCTTATTTTATTTCCTAGTTTGTTAGGACATATTTGATGCTTTCCTAGGTAGTTAAGGTTTTGTTTTTATTTTCCTAAGATTATTGGAATTACTTTCCAAGATTGACTTGGTTTTTATTTCCTAGAGTTTTACCTTTTCCTATGGTAGTTGGACTTGTTGTCCAAAGTAGTTTAGGACTTTATTTCCTTAATTTTTAGGTAGAATTTCGTGACCCCCTCCCTATATAAAGGGGTATCTTCTTGCTTTTAGACTCAGACTATTATCAATAAAAATTGTGAGTTTTTTCTTGCACTCTTGTGTGTGGTTATTCTTGGATTTATTCTTCAACCTTCAAGACTCGACTTAAGGTGGTAAGATTAAATTCTTTCGAAATCTTAGATCACTTCTAGGTATTCAAGAAAGGTGATAAGTTTAGGCTTATTGTTGTTCTTGTTATTCTAAAGGGTCGGGTTTCACAATCTATCTCTTGTTCTTTAATCTCTACCAAAGGCGATTAGTTCTTCGTTAGCTAATTGTTGTTGTTAGGATTCAACTTCAAGAATAGACTTCTTGAATTCAAGAAATTCTTTCTTGAATTCAATTTATCCTTAATTTTCCGTCTTTTTTGTTTCTTTATTTCTTTTTGTTTCCGCACGTTTCTTGATTTTTTTCTGTAGTAATTCTTGGACCCCTATCGTATTGTTATCACTATTTATGTCTTCTAAAAAGTGGTGTATTTTTTAGATTTCATGTAAACTCTATGTTGAGATTATGACTCAGTATTACCGGGTTTTAGGAAATTGCTCATTTCATTCATGTTTGGCAGTTTTATTATATTTTGCAACTTTTACTAAATTCTAAAGTTTTTAAATTCTGATAGGCTTACCTAGTCTTAGGTACTAGGTCCCAACACTACCCTCACGATGGGATTTTGGGTTGTGACAAGTTTGTATCAAAGCTCTAGCTTCATAAGTTCTACAAGTCATAAGCAGGTTAAGTAGAGTCTCGCGGATCGATACAGAGACGTTTGTACTTATCTTCGAGAGGCTACGAAGCTATGAGGAACTTCCACTTCTTTCATTTCTCATCGTGCAGATTTATTCATTTCGAAGTAGGAGCCTTTGTTCTTCTATTCTCTCACAGATTGTGGGGAAACGAGTTGCAGTTAGTGATGGTGTTGACCGCATGGCCAGTGTTGCTAGAGGCTAGGGCAGGGGTCGAGGCATAGGTGTCACGACCCGAAATCCCACCTTTCAGGCCGTGATTGCGTCTAACGTTGAACCCGCTAGACAAGCCAACGTACACATTGACATCTATAAAACAACGTAACAGAAATAAAGCCAATTAACTTTCCAACCTCTACTAGAATGTCTCAATTTCCTTAACTTTCAACCTTTACTGATCATTTCCAAATCACTTCAAAAGTTTTTTTACAGCAGAAAAGTAATAATATTCCCAAAACGCATAATGAAATGATAAAGGCAACAACATCGCAAAATCCCAAAACCGGGCGTGCACAATCTCACGGACTATCTAACCCGAGTGCTAAATACAGAGTCTGAAAATAAATATACAATTGTCTTGGAACTAAGAGAAAAATAAGACAATGAGGAATTTGAATGTAGGAGAGAGACCAAGGCCCACGAACGCCAGCGGGTATACCTTGAAGCTCTGGGTGGACTGAAGGTGACTCCCTCAATGCGATCCACTAGGTCCGGATGCGTGATCTGCACAACATTAAGAAGTGCAGTGTAGCATCAGTACAACCGACCCCATGTACTGAGTAAGTGCCGAGCCTAACCTCGGCCGAAGTAGTGACGAGGCTAGACTTGACGATAACGATAACCTGTCCTATTCTACAGCAGGTAACGAGGATAATAACAGGCAAAAGATAAGCAATAAGTGAGGGATACGGGAGCAGTAAAGGGGAAACAAGTGAGGTGAAGCAGTCTAATTGACGGATAGAAGTAAACAAGGGAGGCATCTAATACAATAGCCCACGAAGCAAGTATAAATATCAGAAAAGTAAACAATGGCACG
>ML281773.1:375-22948 GCA_005239495.1 Nicotiana undulata
TTCTTGAAGAAACGCGCTATACGTCGCCTAAGGATCAAGATTAACTCAATTAATCATCCCTCAATGGCCCAAAAATCAGAATTCACATTTTCATCAAACCCCTCTTTCTTCCCCCAACAATTTCTTATGAATTTCAATGAATTAGGAAGAGGAAATTCTCAAAGAACGGAAGAAATTGACATGCAGAGGGTTAGGGAATCACTTACCTGAGTTTCTAGGCCGAAATACCCGTTCTGGAGCTCTTGGGGTCGTCAACAATGGAGGAAATATGATTTTTGGGAAAGAATTCACGACGTGGGCCTTTTAAACTGCGGAAAAAGGGCCGCTCCTGCGGAAAAAGGCCTGGGCACTGGGGGAAATTCCCGCACCTGCGTACTTTGGATCGCACCTGTGATGGCCTGGGCCCCTGGGGAAAGTCGCGCCTGCGGAACCTCGCCTGCGAGAAGAGTATCGCCCCTGCGGCTGGAGCCGCACCTGCGAAGGAATTTCCACTGGTGCGAACCTCGCGCCTGCGGCTCATGGACCGCAGGTGCGGTCACACCAGTAAATTCCCACCAGCTATGAGTTTTGCTGGTTTTTGACCCCGATCGGGGTCCGGGAGACCCCTGGGCCCACCCGAGCCCTCGACAAATTATACCAACAAGTCCCAAATCACATGACGGACTTGCTCGAGCTCCCAGAACACTAAAAACATCATTCAAACCAAGAATCACTCTCCAAAACCCCTTAGATCAAACTTAGGATTTCAAGAAAAATCAAATGGCTCATCAATACGCCGAACGGGTCTATACTGCTCGGAATGACCCCAAATTTTGCGGACAAGTCATAAATGACTATACGGAACTATTGCCAGTTCCGGAATTCCATTCGTACCATAATATCACGAGGTCCAATTCCAGGCTGAATTCCAAATCACATGAAATCCTGAATTCCAATTCAGGTGCCGAAATACTCCCGGGTCATCAGAAACCCGAGGCGAACACACTTCCAAGTCCGAAATCATCATCCGGAGCTGCTGGAGCTGTTAGAACTCAATTTTGAGATTGTTTGCTGAAAATACTGCTCAAAGCCAAAAATCAGCCAAATAGGCTAGCCTTCAGGAACCAAGTGTTCCTGAACTGGCCAAATCACTTCTGAATCTCGAACTACCTGCCAACACAAGTCATAAGGCACGAGTAGTCGCTATGGGAAGAGTCATTCATGGGAACGGAGTCCCAACACACAAAACGACCGGCTGGGTCGTTACAACTACCCAACCCCCACCTGACTCCACTGACACACTATGCGATCGCGGAAGACAAGATGCGATCGCATAGTGCAACCCAGTTGCCCCTTCACCTAAGCCTATGCAATCGCGAAGAAGGAATGCGATCGCAGAACGTCCGGACTCCCTACACTGCGCTCGCGGACCCATCCATGCGATCGCAGAGAACAACAGTCCCTCCCCCACTCTCAACTCTATGCGATCGCAGCTCCACCTATGCGATCGCATAGACTAAGCTACCAGACACCAGAAGCTGCAATTAAACACGAGATTTTTCATGTTTTCACACCCCGTTAGCTACCCGAAACTCACTCGAGCCCTCGGGGCTTAAAACCAAAAACACACACGTCTCCCAAAACATCCTATGGACTTATTCAAGCTTTTAAATCACCAAACTATCATCAAAAACAAGGAATTAAACCGTAAAACTCATAGAATTTCCTCAAAACTTCATAAAGCTTAACTTTTCCAAATTTTGATCCGAATCACATCATTTCAAGTCCGTTTTACACCAAATTTCACAGATAAGTCACATAACATATAATAAACCTGTTCCGGGCTTCGAAACCATAATACGGGCCCGGTAACACGGTTTTCACATAATTATTCATTTCCAAAATCCTTTATTATTTCCAGAAAACAATTTTCTTTAAAAATTTATTTCTCGGGCTTGGGACCTCGGAATTCGATTCCGGGCATACGCCCAAGTCCCATATTTTCCTACGGACCCTCCGGGACCGTCAAATCACGGGTACCGGTCCGTTTACCAAAAATATTGACCAAAGTCAACTTTATTTATTTAATTATCATAAATTTCCATTGTCATCAACTTTCAGCATAAAGACTTCCCGGCTACACGCCCAGGCTGCACACGCATATCGAGGTGAGATTAACGGAGGCTTTTGGGGTCTCGGAATACAGATTTAACTAGAATTACTTAGGATGACCTTTTGGGTCATCACAAAGAAATGGGTAATTAGGGCTTGTGATTAAGAGACATTAAAATGGGAATTTGAGGGGTCATTTGGACTCCGATTTCAATGTTCTTGGTATGTATAGAATCGTGGGAGGATGAGGATTCTTTTGGTGTAAAGTTTATCGAATTTCGAGATGTGGGCCCGGGGGATGAGTTTGGCCAATTTCCGGATTTGTGCCTAATTTTTATAATTTTCGATTAGGTCTCGTTTCCCTAGCATATTTTGATGTTCTAAATATGATTTTGATAGACTCGGAGCATTTGAGAGCCGATTCGAGGGGCAAGAGTATTGCGGAGTAGCATTTCGGGCTTGTTTGAGGTAAGTAATGACTTTAAACCCCGGACTTAGCATCTTCTCACTGTTTTGGAGTGACGCACACGCTGGATGATGAGTGTGTGACGTGCACTGATTTGGGGATTTGGACTTGGTCCTTCCCGAGGCAAATATTGAGTTGCAAAATTACTTTTAAATCACATGATAAATCGTATGTTTACACTATTGCTATATTTGGGCTGTAAGCCATGTTTGGGGCCTTGTGCCGACCTATTTAGACCCCTTGGGGGCTATTTTCTGATTTTCCCTCACTGTATTGATTATGGTTTACACTCAGTCATACAATGTTAAACTGTTTTCGAAACTCAGGCTTGTTTACACTGTTTTTGTGATAAATATTATTTTGGGTCGAGTACCCCGTTTTACTGATAGCCCGAGTGGCTTGTGAAAGGTTTCTTACTGAGTGAGGCCGAGAGACTATGTTGTGAGGAGTATATATGGATCAGGATGCACGCCGCAACAAATGTTGGATCGGACTGCACGCCGCAGCAAGATATATGGATCGGGCTGCACGCCGCATAAATATAGAGCTTGGGTTGTAGGAGCCCCTCCGGAGTCTGTACACCCCAGTGAGCGCATGTACCTATTGAGTGCGAGTGCCGAGTGATGAGTGATTGGGAGGAATGAGTGACATTGAGGTTGCCCGAGAGGCTAATGCTGATTGATTGTGAGGTATGCTGAGTGACTGATTCTGAGTGGTGATTTTCCCGAGGGGAGGTTTATGGTACTTGTTTTACCTGAGTAACTATTTATAATTCATTTCTTGTTTATACTAAGACTTCTTCGATATTTTACTGAAATCATTGGAAATCATACCATTCAAAGGATTTTTACTGAAACTGGCTTGAAAGCATATTGACTAAATGTATACACTGTTGGGAATAAAGATTTTACTTATTTTGATTCGATGATTTTCTCCTGTGTGTTTCTTACTGTTCAAACTTGATTTATTTTCATTATGATTGAGTTGGCGTACTCACCATTACTACCTGCACCTCTGTGTGCAGATTGAGGTGCTGGTGCCGAGCACTGGTTTTCTTACTACGTGGGGAGCCGGAGTGAGGACATCAAGGTAGCTGTAAAACGTTCACAGCATCTCTGTTTTCCCTTCTTGTTTTGTATTTAGTTCCTTGTTCCAGGACTTGATGTATTATGATAGTAGAACTTTGGTACAACTCTTAGATGCTCATGACATGGTGACTCCGGGTCTCAGGGATAGTTGTTAGACTTTTTATCTCGTTTGATTTTGTTTAGAAATTCGGAAATTTATAAATACTTATGAAATGTTGAAAAGATTTGAAAATTTGAAAAATAATATGTCAATGTGTGAGTGTTGGCTAGCCTAGTTCCATGATAGGCGCCATCACGGCCGCATTAGGATTTCGGGTCGTGACAAGTTGGTATTAGAGCCTAGGTTACATAGGACTCAACGGTCATGAGCAGGTTTAGTAGAGTCTTGCGGATCGGTACGGAGACGTTTGTACTTATCTTCGAGAGGCTACATAACCCTTAGGAAAAATCTCACATTCTTGAATTCTTGTCGTGCCAATCCATTTTTATTCAGCCAAAAGCGTAACTCTTTGAATTCCTTTCATGTATTCGAATGCGCACGCGAGCGCTTGGTATCAGTTGTGCATCGACGGCTTGTGACCTCCATGGATGATATGTGATTTTTAGCATGTTAATAATGGGCCAGTCTGGAGGACTTGAGGCCGGATTTTATTTGTGGCTGGAGTGCTGAGATTTTTGTTTGTGTGAGCACGTGCATTTGGGGACTTATATGTCCATTTGTGTCCTTATTGATGAGACTTTGTGATTAAATGACTACATGGTGAGTGTGATCTGATGGTTAGATGTGTTCAGGTTGTTTGATTGTGACAAAATGAATTGGCGGGAGATGTAGCAAGAATCATTGAGTATTTGACTTCTGTCTGGAGCTGGCATATTGCCTCGAGTTGTGAGTGTATTGGAGGACCTCTCATGTTGTTTAGATGTGGAGTGAAGCGGATCCTTCTGTTATGTTATGAGTTCCTGGTGATGTCTTTTGGAGTGACCAATGCCCTAACAGAGTTCATGTTTTTTTATTAACGATGTATTCAACCGTGTTATAACTCCTTTGTTATTGTATTCATTTATGGCATCATGGCGTACTCACGTAGCCAGGGGTAGCATACTCAGCAATTGGGGATGGTATTATAAAGATTTAGGGAGGAGAAACTCTATGCAAAGTTCTCCAAGTGTGAATTTTGGATCATTTTAGTAGCATTATTGGGACACGTGGTGTCCAGTGAGGGTATCCACATGGTCACACGAGTGTAGGGTAGAGCTTCCTGAAGCTCAAGATTTCTTGCACCACAGCTCCAGTGTTAGTTCTGCCATCGGGTTCAGGTTCTTATACCGTGTATCTTTATGCCTTGAGGATAGGCATTGGTTGTGTTTTAATGCAGGAAGGTATAGTGATGGCGTGAGAGCTATGACTTTCAGAAGTGTATAGAGAGATATCATTTTGAGGCTAAGCAGGAAGGGGTATCTCCTACGGGTTGTTCGAGGGTGTGATCCTTATGTTGATCTGTAGTAAGTTCTCTTCTACCAGCAAATGATGTATATTGTAATTTGAGTTAGATTGCTTGGGGGAGTTGGCATGACCATTGCAATGGTGAATGCGAGATTTGCATACGATTTGAGGTGTTAGATGGGTCGGGTCATATGAGCTTATGAAGGATTTAGTTGAATCTCACCACAGTATGGTGGCAGTGATAACATATGGGCCTGTGAGTTATTGTTTGCCTTGATCTTTGGCTCTGAGCCAAGTGGGTGAGTCTGTTAATGACGATTGATTGCACGATTATGTGTTATAGTGGTTTCGGTTTGAGGTATAGTGGTAAACCAGTTATGACCTGCAGAGGTGAAGTCTGGGAATGACTCGAGTAATGGAAATTCTTCGATACAGGTTGTAATGTACTCTACGGGTAAATGGACTTTATTGAAAGATTGGGTTGTAATTGTAAAAAGTGTAGTGTGTGCAGTGTATGAGTTTGCTTGTTGCTTCAAATATGTGGATCACTTCCCTAGTATGTGGTTCGCAAACGGGGACAGGTCATTCCGTCTGTTTGGTCAGTGTAATTGAAATTGCGTAGAGTGAATGACGTTCGAGAATGGATCTGACGGATTCAAGGTTATATGTAGCGAGTGAGGATCTTCAAGGCGTGAATTGGGATAGAACTGAGATTTACGTGGAGGTGTCAAGGCTTGTGGTGTCTTTACATTGTCATGGATTCTATCTATCAGTATCAGGAAAGTGAAGGTAATGGTTTCAGATTGTCGCACCCCCTTTTTCCCCAAGCACTCCTTTCGGGGCCGGTTTATAAGGGTTTAGACATTGGTTGGGACAACTCATTTCCTTTTGGGAAAGGGGTTTGCCTATTTTGAAGAGTCGCCACCTAACGATTTTAAGGTGCGTTAGGGCACCTATTGGGGTTCATTTACAACTACGTTTGGGTAACCAGAGACAGGGTAAAGGCTTAAAATTATCCTAAGGGGAGGTGTTAGGAACCCCTCAGGATCCACAAGTGTGGTTCCCGACCAAATAACATTTGTGAATTTCATACAACTAGCAAGTAAACAAATATGGTTTAAATAGTGGGGATTTTAGTCTAAGTACGCATATGTTTGAAAATAGTTAATAGGAAGGTAGCTTTTGAAAAGAATTATAGTCTAAGCATGTATATAGAGTACAAGTATCCTAGGTTTGTTTGTAATATGGATAACATCAATGCAATACCCGGTATGACACTCCTCGATGAGGGGCTACACGTGGTATTAGCGTACTGGTCATCATATCCATATCTACCCTTTCCCACCCCGTGAAGGTAACTAAAGCGAGTGTTGGTCACGACCTCTATTACATGCTGTTACCCATCCCTTCCTATTAGTCCCGGAGGAGTTTAGGACTTCTATCCTATAAAGGGGGTTCTAGGCAGACCCTCAGGTTTTAAAGGTAAAATACTAAGGCGACATATAGAAAAACAAATAGGACTGTAGATAGGGGTAACAAATAAACAGGAAAGGCCCAAGTACCTCCACAAATAATGCACAGAATCAGCATGACTCAAACACAGTTAAGGTCTTGGTTTAAATTCAGATCCTAAAACATGGTATCTAAGTGATAACAAGAAACAGATTTATTGCATAACTCAGAGAGGAAGTCCTATAAGTTTGCCTATTGATTTTACGCATGCTGATAATTAGACAGTAATCACAGGAGGACAGTTCTAATTTTTTTTTTAGGTTGATTACCTAAGGCTTGCCTAGGCGTAGGATCATATATGACAGTTATCAGAGGTGTTAACAGTTTTAGGTTGTTATTCCTAAGGGCATGCAGTTCTAAGTGTCTGCAGAATATACAAGAGTTAATTACCAGTTATTAGAGCGGGGTCACTGTTTCATACTCTTCTATGCGTCTGTGTTTAAACTGGGTGTAATTAAGCGAGTGTGATCCTAGAACATGATATCTAATGCAGAATGATGCACGTTTAGAAGTACTAAAGCAGGGTCTCTAAATGCGTACAAGATCATGGCATTATGCACAGTTTCAGAATAGGCATAAGTGACAGTGTTTAATGTTGTTTGTTCTAGAACATGATTTCTAAGTGCGGAGCATGGTTGTAGCATGATGATTGCATGAATAACAGCTTATGTTAACACATTTATCCTAGGACAGGATTTCTAAATGAGTTTCAGAATAGGCAGAATCATATGGTGGCTGTTTATTTTAATGTTATTATTTACCTTGGAGATAGGATTTCTAAATGATAAGGATGCTGGAAAGAAATAGTATATATGAATCCTAGGGAACATGGTATCTAATGCATGGCATGCTTGCGTGTGTTATCCCTAAACATGGCTGCTATTGCGCACAGAAGAAAAGTAAACCTATGAGCATGGTTTCTACCCTTGGCTACACTACAACATGCATATTACCCTTTCCTTTTCACTATCCAACCCCAAAGTTGTTTACAAATAATTATTACAGACCATTGGGTATGAATTACATAACTGAAATAAGAAAAATAAGAATATAACTATAGGGAGCCTACATTATAGGCCCAAATCTCCATATCCTCAATGCCAAGTGGTATTTCACAACCTTTCTCATAATTTGGGTGTGTCAGAGTTCCCTAAGGACCTCAAGGGATCCCGGGCAGTTCTCACACCCAGATTTCATAGCCATAGTGGAGTAAGTGCAGTGTGGAAGGTCCAGCCTTAGTGTGTCAAAGTTCAAACAGATCTCAAGAGTCCCAAAGCAATGCTCACACAAATGGGACAAAACTTAAGGGATCTAAGAGTAGAGTGAGAGTGCTTGACATAGTTTTGAAGAAATTGAGTAAGAAAACAGTTTTGAAAAAAAAGAGACTTGATTGAAATGATTTTATAACAGAAAGTTTAACCAATGAGACATTTTGAAAGAGAAGAGTAATCAAAACAACACCAGTCTCAGGATCCGAACAAATTTAGCATCACACAAGGAACAAGGAACCAAGAAGAAAATCCAACAACCACAAACAAGGGTAATGGAATTTGAGGGACAAGTATAGAGCATGTGAGGGTAAGCATGTAGTAGGCAGAGGTATGCGTAGGTACACAATCAGAAGTTCCTAAGGGGTTCAGAGAATTGGGATACTACATAGTAACAGTATCAAATAGCTTAAGGTAATACCAGTAGGGGAATGACTTAAACAAAGCTAGTGTACCGACATAGGCATAGAGGGATTCACATAGAAACAAGTTTCAAATACACAAAAGACATGTTGATTATGAAAATAAAGTATAACTCAACATGCTAGATGGAGCACAAGATTTTAATTACATGTCCAACAACAAAACAGTAGATAGAAGCATATAAGAAACATAATGAATTGAAGCAGCAAAATAAACATATTGGTTTGGGAACTGGGATTAAAAATCAGAACATACCAGTGAAGTGAAGAAGACAGTAAACACAAAGTAAGGTAGGAGCACAATAGTTAGCCTTGGCTTGCAGCTGACTAACTTAGAGCAGTAACAAGTAGCACAAAGAAGAGAGAAGAGAGCAGGAAGTCTTAGTAGAGAGAGAGTTATTGAACCAGTCAGTTCCTCTGTAGCTTAACGAAAGAGTGAAGCTACTTATAGTTTTGAAAATAGGCAGAAAATAAGGTAACAAATGATAGTTCAGCAAAATTATGGAAGTGCGCATCAATTAGAATCACATTAATATCAGTACTTCCTTTAATTAAGGAGTCAATATTCAAACGGATACAAATAATGATAACATAAGGAAAGGAAATCATATAGGCTGATGGTAACACATAAGGAAATAAATTTCAACAAAGTATAAGACATGTAATAGGGGCTAAGTTCGGAATACTCTAATTAAGGAAAGCATGTGTGAATTAATCTGACAGAATTATTCATAGAAATAAGGCAGGAAATTATGAAAATCAACAAGAAATCCTCGCGCGAGATTCAAATCACGGGAAATTAGCACCAATTAGGAAAAGTATCATGTATGACTGGAATACCACACAGGGAAATAATTTTAGCATATAGAACAAGTAATTAGTCTAGGTTCAGAAAATCTAATTAAGGAAAGGTCTATAAGAATCGATTAACAGTAGAATCAATCAAATAAGGCAAGTGAATAACTCATGGGTCAAAATCAGTAATGTATTACCATAGGAGATCAGTGAAGGACACTAATCCCAGGGAATCAGGGATTCGAATAAGGATAACATCAACTAAAGGAAATTAACATGGATTAAATAGATAATAGTCAAGAAATCTGAAACCCTAGTAATCACAGTAGAGTAAAATCATACAAAATTAAGGATTCACATGAATTACAGAGTAAACATTGATGTAAGCGGGAAAAGCAAGAAAATTAGAGACATAGATGAACACCATAAGGTAAAGTTTCAGAGAATCATAAAGCTCATGAGACGCAAGCACATATGCAAACATATTATAAGAGACAAAATCAGGAACTCAAGGTTTAAGACTAAATATTAGGGTTTTAACACAACAACTCAGATAAAGAGAGAGACTTAAATAAATCGCTAAAACACAGTATAAATCCTAGGATAACACTGAAAAATCATAGGAAACCCGTTTTAAAAAGGGGCTATGAAACCCTAGTTTGAAGATGAAGAATCGTTTTAGGGAAAACGGAACATCTTTAAGGAAAACATCAAAATAGTCCGTAATATGCCAAGATCTATTACGGATCTAAAGAAACAAAGCGATAGTAGTTAGGGTTTCATTGAGACAACCCAAAGAGAAGAAAAATCGGCTAAAGAACCACTGGTTCTAGCCAAAAATAAGGAGATCTTACTCAGACGGCCGTAGATGGCCGAATAACGGCATGAAGGGCCATATGTGGGAGTTGAACTGCTCCAGGTTCACTTGAAGACCTCAAGGTAGTGTCACGCCGGCATAGGAGGAGACATAGGCTAGAAGGGGTGAGACCTCATGGTTTCCGTAAAGAGAGGTGGCCGGAGAAGAGAGACAGAGTTCATCGGAGGAGGGGAAGGTGAGAAGGTTCTAGAGAGAACCAGAGAGAAGGTGAGAGAGAATGAAATGGGGGAAATGAGAAGGGGGGTAGTCGTTTAAGATTAATTATGGTAGGGATTAATCTGGGCCGTTGATTTGAAATAATCAACGACTCAGATTGAATGGGGGATTGGGGTTGGGCAGGCTTTAAAGACTGGGCCTGATGTGTTGGGCTAATTAATTGGGTTGGGGTACGGATAGATTAGGCTAAAATTAGGATTAAAAGTGGCTATTCGTTAAATACCCATTTAAAATAGATAAATAATTAATAAAAATGGTTAATAATTATAAAAAATGAAATTGATGCTTAGTAGATGAAATTAAAGTAATTAATTAGTATTTAAAATACAAATGACTAATTATTTGGTAAAAAATAGCACAAAATATATAGTTAAGCTATAATTGCAAAGTTATTGCAATTATAGCCAAATAATGTCAATATGACTAATTTGTGAAATAATTAAATTCTAATAGGATAAAAAATAATATATTAAACCAAGGAATATTTTGAAACTATTTGTAATACAATTTATGATTAATTATTGGATATAAAAGTACTAGATAAATTAGAAATAAATTGATAAAAATATGGGAAATTTATGGAAAAATACCAGTTGTTATAAAAACTGATTTTGAAGGTATATATGCAAATCAAAAATAATTTGAGGAAAAATTGGGTATCAACATAGATTCGCAAGAAGTCTCTTCAGAGTATGTATTTTGAATGTGTCACATGTTGGGGATAATTGAGAGAGTATTCAGCGGCTTATGAGCCTTATACGGTATATTTTTATGCTCGGGTTTCGTGTGGTGAGTCTGGCTTGAGAATTGCAGTATTATGGAAAGAAGAAGTATCAATTCGAAGGTAAGTCAGAAGGAACTTGGATAAATGGGACAACTTGGTAGTAGGTCGGATTGGCATGATAAGGGATATGATTAGTCCTTTGGGTGTTACGAGGTAATGAGTTGTCACAGTTGTTTCTTAGAAATGCTCTTGGACCTGCGTAGCTTGGTTGAGTTAGTAGGATTCAGTCCTGACGGTTTGGTGTGGTACAAATAGGATTCAGATAGTTCCTGATGGTTCCTACCATGGTTAGAGATGTGTATCTTCAGCTGGCGTGAGGAGCATGTGGCGTATAGTGATTTTGCTTCTAGATGGGGTCAAATGTAAAGTTCTTGGCTAGTTGGGTGCGTAGTTATCGTGGCTCGAAAGGGATCATGAAGTTATTGTACTTATCATAGGATGGCGTAGCATATGCGGTATGTGGTGTAGAGTTGAGATTTGCACATGTGAGATCTCGGTTCAGTTCCGGGAGGAAGGTCAAATTCTCAGGCAGCATTGGCAGTTTCAGACGACTAGGTAGATGATATCACCAATTGGGTGGCTTGATAAAGGTATACATTTCAGAGAAGTCAATATGTGGGGTTGAGGGTGCTTCACCGTTATTGCGACACTCTTTTGTTGGATCGACTGCGGATATTCAAGGTTGCTTGGTGACACAAAGGAATTTTGGGGGTATCCCTCGTGGAATGATTAAGTGTTAGAGACATGTTATATATTCGTGTGGTAGAATTGGGATCAAATATGGTAAATGGTGAGCTTCATGGACTTCGAGACTGGGAGTCTTCATAAACAGATCATTTTGTGGTTGTGGACTATGAGGATGCGAGCAAAGCTAGTCAGGTGTTAGTATATACCATGATTCAGTCATTATGAACTTTCGGAGAGTTATCTACCTGTTGTGGGTGACTAGAGTTGATTTAGAGTTATTGGCAGGCCAGTATGGGTGTGTGTTATGCACTGAGTCGGAATTGTTGACTAAGAATTTTCTATTTTGAGGGATGTACCATTTGTTTGTCATTGAATTTATTCGTATTCTAGAGTGATCTATGAGTTACTCTTCGGTGTTGCGAGGAGATGTGATTGTTGGTTATATGGACATATGGTGAGATTCTATTTGGGCTTTATGGAGGGATTTGAATAAGGTAAGTAATTGGGTATTGCGGGATTGAGACGTATTGGTTATGTTCTTTCTGATTCGTGTGGCATGGTATCGTCTGATTCCCCCGTGGTTATGGCAATGCATTGGGAGTACTAGATGTCGAATTGCGCATGGTTATCGATTTTGAGCAAGGTGGATTGAAGTATTTCATGTGGACCAGGGTTTGGATGGGATCACGCATTATATCATAGTTATGTAGAGGTATGACCCTTACTGTCAGATGTGTGTGTCTTGATCTTATGATGTGTGCCAGTCTCTTAGCATGGTGTTGTGATGGTAATTGTTAATGGCAGGATAGTCCTCTTGTGTGAATCCTCTTCATTTTATGATTTGAGCTCTTGGGATGTTGTTATTGAGTGCACGAGTTACACAAGTTATGGCTCTGGATGGTATTGATGCCGATCGGACGAATGGTTGCTAGTTTTTACGTATTTCTTTCATCATCGGCAGTATATGGAAGTGTTAGAGCGAGAAATTGCTTGATAAGAGGATATGTACCAGTATTGGCTTATTTTGAGCAGCTATTGTGGTTAGGAGTCATCGCTATGGGTGTTTGAGTCATGCAGTATATTATGTGATTACATCTTGGGTTACGGATATGGCTTGATATCGCATGATCAGACTTGTTATGTTTATAGTTGTGGAATTTTGATCTTGTAAATTATTTCAGGAGTGGAAATTTGGTTCTAAGGTTTATGGGTCAGGATTGGATTTCAAAATTTCAACTGTGTTGTGCTATTGGACCTAGATGGGATAGGGTGACATGGGATCAGCCCCGAGTATGTGCATGGTAGGTTACACGGCAATTTTGGTGGTGTTTGGAACAACTCTAGGCACGTTCGAGGACGAACGTATGTTTAAGTGGGGGAGAATGTAACGACCTGGTCGGTCATTCTGTGAGATTTGCCCCGTTTCCCCTGTTACAACCTTGTCATGTGTTAATTAACCTAATTATGATGTGTTGGTTCGGTTGGTTCGATTTCAGAATGATCGTAGTGAGAATTGAGACACTTAGTCTCTTAAATTAGCCTTATTATTGTAAAAGTCAATAGGGAGTTGACTTCTTAGTAAACGACCTCAGAATGCAGATTTTATGGCTCGGACAGCTTCGTTAGGTGATTTGGGACTTATGAGTGTGTTCGGAATGAGGTTTTGATGTCCGGTGTAAACTTAGGCTTGAATTAGCAAATGTTGGTTTTTGGCGATTTCTGGTCGGCAGTGGAAAATAGGCTATCGGGGTCGGAATGGAATTCTGGAAGTTGGAGCAGGTTTGTAATGTCATTTTGGATATGTGTGCAAATGTTCAGGTCAATCGGATGCGTTTTGGATAGTTTCGCATCCTTGGTGAAATTTAGAAGTTTCAAAGTTCATAGGCTTGAGTTTGATGTGATTTTTGTGTTTTTGCGTTGTTTTTGGTGTTTCGAAGGCTCGACTAAGTTTGAATGAGGTTATGAGACGTGTTAGTATATTTGGTTTGGGCCCTGAGGGGCTCGGGACTGATTTCGGATGGCTAACGGAGGTTTGAACTTGGAAAAGTGCAGCAAAGATGCTGCTGGTGCACCACATCTGGTGTGGTCGCACCTGCGGAAGGAAGACCGCAGGCGCGAGGTCCGCAGGTGCGAAGACCTTGCGTAGGTGCGGAGTTTGGCTATTCGTGAAAGGGTCGTAGGTGCGGATGAGTGGTCGCACCTATGGAAGCACAGACGCGAAGAAGTCATCGCAGGTGCAAAAATTGGGGGTATAAGTTAGATGCGCAGGTGCACACCTGAAACCGCACGTGCACTAATGAGGCCACATGTGCGTAAATCCCTGGTCAGATCATATATAAAGGGTCCTTAGCAAATTTTTGGCATTCTTCACCATTGACATGCGGGTTTTAAGCTTTTGAAGAGGGAAGTCGACAGTTCTTCATTGAGATAAGGTTTTTGGACTTAAAAACTCGTTTATGTGTGTTTAAGGGTCTGATTGGTGGTGAAAATTGGGGAAAATCAATGCTAAAAATGGGTAATTAGGGCTTGTGATTAAGAGATTTTAAAATGGGAATTTGAGGGGTCATTTGGACTCCGATTTCAGTGTTCTTGATATGTATAGAATTGTGGGAGGATCAGGATTCTTGTGGTGTAAATTTTATCGAATTCCGAGACGTGGGCTCGGGGCTGAGTTTGGCCAATTTCGGGATTTGTGCCTAATTTGATAGTTTTCGATTGGGTCTTGTTTCCCTAGCATATTTGGATGTTATAAATCTGATTTTGATAGACTCGGAGCATTAAAGAGCCGATTCAAGGGGCAAGGGTATTGCGGAGTAGCTTTTCGGGCTGGTTTGAGGTAAGTAATGACTTTAAATCTTGTCCTGAGGGTATGAAACCCCGGACTTAGCATCTTCTCACTGTTTTGAGTGACACACACGCTGGATGACGAGTGTGTGGCGTGCACTGATTTGGGGATTTGAACTTGGTCCTTCCCGAGGCAACTATTGAGTTGCAAGATTACTTTTAAATCACTTGATAAATCGTATGTTTACACTATTGCTATATTTGGGCTGTAAGCCATGTTTGGGGCCTTGTGCTGACCTATTTAGACCCCTTGGGGGGCTATTTTCTGATTTTCCCTCACTGTATTGATTATGGTTTACACTCAGTCATACCATGTTAAAATGTTTTCGAAACTCAGACTTGTTTACACTGTTTTTGTGATAAATACTGTTTGGGGTCGAGTACCCCATTTTACTGATAGCCCGAGTGGCTTGTGAGAGGTCTCTGACTGAGTGAGGCCGAGAGCCTATGTTGTGAGGATCGTGCTGCACGCCGCAACAATGTATATATATGGATCGGGATGCACGCCGCAGCAAATGTTGGATCGGGCTGCACACCGCAACAAGATATATGGATCGGGATGCACGGCGCAGTAATATTGGGTCGGGCTGCACGCCGCAGCAATATAGCGCTTGGGCTGTAGGAGCCCCTCCGGAGTCTGTACACCCACAGTGAGCGCAGGTACCTATTGAGTGCGAGTGCCGAGTGCCGAGTGATGAGTGATTGGGAGGCATGAGTGACAGTGAGGTAGCCCGAGGGGCTAATGCTGAGTGATTGTGAGGTATGCTGAGTGACTGATTCTGAGTGGTGATTTTCACGAGGGGCGATTTATGGTACTTGTTTTACCTAAGTAACTATTTATGATTCATTTCATCTTTATGCTAAGATTTCTTGGATATTTTACTGAAATCAATGGAAATCATATCGTTCAAAGGATTTTTACTGAAATTGGCTTTAAAGCATATTAACTAAATGTATACATTGTTGGGAATAAAGATTTTACTTATTGTGATTCGATGATTTGCTCCTGTGTGTTTCTTATTGTTCAGACTTGATTTATTCTCATTATTACTGAGTTGGCGTACTCACCATTACTCCCTGCACCTCTATGTGCAGATTCAGGTGTTGGTGCCGAGCACTGGTTTTCTTACTACGTGGGGAGCCGGAGTGGGGACATCAAGGTAGTTGTACAATGTTCACAACATCTATGTTTTCCCTTCTTGTTCTGTATTTAGTTTCTTGTTCCGGGACTTGATGTATTATGATAGTAGAACTTTTGGTACCACTCTTAGATGCTCATGACATGGTGACTCCGGGTCTGGGGGATAGTTGTTAGACTGTTTATCTCGTTTGATTTTGTTTAGAAATTCGGAAATTTATAAATACTTATGAAATGTTGAAAAGATTTGGAAATTTTGAAAATAATATGTCAATGTGTGAGTGTTGACTAGCCTAGTTCCATGATAGGCGCCATCACGGCTGGCTTAGGATTTGGGGTCGTGACATTAGAAATCTTACCAAACTAGGTTGGGTATCCATCTAAATAGGAAATTGTGAACTTTTGTACATAAATTGATTAATTTATGTAATATTTGGTTAGTTTCGAGTTTTTGGGCGATAAATTTGAAGATTCGGGCGCATTCTTGAATCGGGAAGTAGGCTTGAAATGAGGTAAGTCTCTTTTCTAACCTCGTAAGAGGGAACTATCCCCTAGGTGAAATAATTGATTATGTAAATAAATTGTGGGGGACTACGTACGTACTAGGTGGCAAGAGTCTGTGCGTAGTGACTATTCTTGCTATGTTCGGGTAGTTAGGTTTACACCATGCCTTGTGAACGTTGTTAATTGAATTACATGTGTTAATTTATTTTAACAGAAGTTTATATCGATAACTTAAGAACTTAAAGGTTTCAAGTAAATCTTTAATTTGAAAAGAAATGGATTAAGGAAATGTGTTATGCTCATGTGGAACCGCTTCGCAATTATAATCCGCGAGCGGGGTGATTTTAGGAATCTTACAAAAATAGGTTGGGTAACCATCTAAATAGGAAATTGTGAACTTTTGAACATAGATTGATTAATTTATGTAATGTTTGGTTAGTTTCGAGTTGTTGGGTGACAAATTTGGAGATCCGGGCACATTCTTGAATCGAGAAGTAGGCTTGAAACGAGGTAAGTGTCCTTTCTAACCTCGTAAGAGGGAACTTTCCCCTAGGTGAAATAATTGATTATGTAAATAAATTGTGGGGGGATACATACGTACAAGGTGACAAGAGTCTGTGCGTAGTGACAATTCGTGCTATGTACGGGTAGTTAGGTTTACCCCATGCCTTGTGAACGTTGTTAATTGAATTACATGTGTTAATTTCTTTGAAAGGAAGTTTATATCGATAACTTAAGAACTTAAAGGTTTCAAGTAAATCTTTAATCCGAAAAGAAATGGATTAAGGAAATGTGTTATTGTAACACCCCGGAAATTTTTTAAGTGTTTTAAGACCATTAAGAAGATTAACGGATGCTAATGATATCAATTCGGGTATGAACAAGACTGGTAATTTGAATGATATCAATTGATCATGACAATATATGTATGAGGTTCATTAAAAATGGTTTAGGGTCTAAGAAGAGTCCTAAGGCTAAGTCAAGTTGAAAATAATTTCATAATAGACTAAAATTTCAAATGTGTACGCACAAGACCTCACTTTGGACGAGCATATCTACATATATATAAGGGTTTATGTGATGGAAAGCCTATCAAATTAAAGATCTTTGAGTCTAGTTTCCAATTCATCAATCTGTTTATCGTTTGGAGGTGTATACCGAATGTTATGACAATTTTACTGGACCTGCGTCAGAGCGCGGCCACTAGCGCGGCCTGAGCGCGCTCGCGCTAATCGGAAAGTTTCTGCCTCGTTTGCGCGCCCGCGCTAATAACTGACCTCTAAATACCCCCAAGGACCGGAAAAGAGAGGTTTTAAGTCATTTTTCAAGGCTAGGGCATCCTCTCCATCACCCATCCGGTCAAGGCTTCAAATACACTCATAAGGTGAGTTTTTAAGTGTGTTTTTATGGTGATTTCACTTATCAATCACTAGTTACCATATGATTTTGATTGGATTATATAGGATTTCTTCAAAATCTCAAGAACACCCCATAAGTTACCTTTCAAGATTTGGTCTACAAGAGGTAATCTTTCTCCTTTAGACTCACATATATGGAGTTATTATGGAATTATAAGTATGAATCAAGTATTGGAACTCATGGTATGGTGATTGGAAGCCATAAATTCTCAATTTAAATGAATACCCATTGTAGAGATATAAAGTTAATTAATTGATGGATTTTGTTGGTTGGGTGTGAATGGTTGATCACACATGTGATGTTAGGAGTATAAATTGTTAAAGAATAATGGTGGGATGATTTGTTGGTAAATTGTGGTAGTTGGGATGAGCTAATTCTATGGTTAGGAGATGTAGTCAAATGTGCACACATAGTGTTTGATGAAATGCCTACATGAGGTGAACCCACGAATATCTTTCTAATTAAGGTTCTTTTTGTTATGTTTCTAAATAGATTGAAGTTGCTAGAATTTTCGAAATATTGTAGTAAGGTAAGGAAATCTCAATAAAGTTTTGGAGCCTTTGGAAGTTGATTTGGGAGGCAAGCGTGTTGCGGAATAATTCCGGGCTAGTTTTGAGGTAAGTAATGTCTTTAAATCCTGTCCTGAGGGTATGAAACCCCGGACTATGCACCCTTTCACGGGTTTTGAAATAAAAAGGTGGAAACTTTGGAACATGGTTCCTAATTGGGCGACTATTGAGTTGCGAAACCGATTTTTAAGCCTTTGCTTAATTAGTATTTATACATTATGATATGTTTTGGGTTGTAAGCCGTGTTTGGGGCCTAGTGCCAATCTGTTTACCCCCTTGGGGGACTGTTTTACTGTGTTTCCTCACTTGAGACGTTGTGAATTACACTCAGTCTTTTCCTGATAAATTATTTTGACACTCAGAGTATTTTGATACTATTTATTGAAAAATGAAACACTATTTTGGGTCGAGAACCAGGTTTGTTTATGGCCTAAGGGCTAACTGAGAGTGTCTGACGGAGTGATGCGAGGAGGCTTCCAGGCCTTATGATAGAGGTGAGGAGGATTCCAGGCCTTATGAGAGAGGTTATAAGGCTTCCAAGCCTTATGAGAGAGGTGAGGAGGCTTCCAGGCCTTATGAGTGATGTGAGGAGGCTTTCAGGCCTTATGAGTGATGTGAGGAGGCTTCCAGGACTTATGAGTGATGTGAGGAGGCTTCCAGGCCTTATGAGAGAGATGAGAAGGCTTCCAGGCCTTATGTTGTTATTGCGCTTGTGCTGTAGGAGCCCCTTCGGAGTCTGAGCCCATTTCCAATGAGCGTCGGAGAGGTGAGGAGGCTTCCAGGCCTTATGAGAGAGGTGAGAAGGGTTCCAGGCCTTATGTTACTATTGCGCTTAGGTTGTAGGAGCCCCTCCGGAGTCTGTAACACACCCCCAGTGAGCGTCGGTACCGATTGAGTGATAATGATTGCCCGCGGGGCTGATACTGAGTGATGATTTATACTGAGTGATTGTGAGGTTGCTTGATGGGCAGAGTGATTGTGAGGTTGCCTGATGCGCAGAGTGATTGTGAGGTTGCCTGATGGGCAGAGTGATTGTGAGGTTGCCTGATGGGCAGATACTGAAAGACATTGTTACGAGAAATGATTGTGGCCCGAGGGGAAGTTTATGAAGATTTTTACTGAGTTTTCAAACTATGAATTACTTCATTTTCAAACTGGTTTTACTGAGATATACTGATATTACACTTGGTTCAAAGGATTCCTGGAAACTGATTTTGAACTTATGTATTTGCTGAATACTACCTGGTGACTTGGTATTTTACTGGCTTTTGTGAAATTGTGTATCTGTTCTGTGTGTTTATATTTCTCAAACTGTGATTTATTTTCATTACTACTGAGTTGGCGTACTCATAAAGACTCCCTGTGCCTCTGTGCACAGATCCAGGTACTAGCTCGCTGACACAGGTTCGATAGCAGCATTTCACGGGATTTTGAGGTAGCTGCCCAGCGTCCACAACTTCTCCATTTCCCTTCCTTATTTAGTTTTAGCATTTGATTCAGAGACATATATTATAGTTTTAGCAGAGTTAGATTTATTTATTCTTAGATGCTCATGACTATTGACTCTAGTTCTGGGGGTTGTTTATAGTTGTTTAGATTTCTATTGGGGCGCTAAGACTTATATAAACTATTTCTTTATTATGATTGCTGTTTATTATTCATTGTGAACTGTTATAATCGAACAGATGCGTAATAAATTGATGGTTGGCTAGCCTAGTTCCACGATAGGCGCCATCACGGCCTGTTAGGATTTGGGGTCGTGACAGTTATGCTTATGTGGAACCTCTTCGCAATTATAATCCGCGAGCGGGGTGATTTCTTCTACTACTCTCATAAGAGCGGGTCGTTCGCCTCGTCAGGTTAATAGATGCATCTATGGTTCGCACCGTTCGGCCCTTCAGTAGTGCACATTTATTATTTTGTTGGATCGGGTCGTACGTCCTCGACACACTATGCATTTGCTACTTGCTTGATATTTTTCCGTGATTGTTAAACTGTTAGATGCCCTAAAAATCGAACTAGTAACATGTATGTTAGGAGTTTGACACATAAATATACTTGTGGGGAGACTTGGCATTTCTTGTCTTTACTATTTATTCATATTTGCTATTCATGCTTAGCCTTACATCTAAATATACTATTTTGGCCTAGTAAGTGTCAAGTCGACCTCTCGTCACCACTTCTTCGAGATTATACTGGATACTTACTGGGTACATAATGTTTATGTACTCATGCTACGCTTCTGTACTTAATTGTACAGGTTCTGAAGCAGGTGCATCTAGTTATCAGTCCGGAGCCCGTTCTTGACTTCTCGAGATCAGAGATTCCACAATGAGCTGCTTCTCTTGGTTCCGTTCAGCAGCACGTTGGAGTCTTCCCCTTTGTTATTTTGTCTATATCCTCTCAGATAGTAGGATAGATGTATTCTTTTTATTTCTTCTATTAGATGCATGTATACTTGTGACACTAGTTCCTGGCACACACATTGATAGACTATTCTTTTGGATATGTAATTAATTAAAGTTGACTTCTCGATCTTCAAAATTTAAATGTTTTTGCTATTATTACGTTCCATGCTTAGTGACAAAATAAAATTATGAAATTATGGAAAGGTTTTTATTAAAAAAAATAAACAAGACTCACTAGACGAATGGTGTTGGCTTGCCTGACATCAAAGTTGGGCGCCATCGCGACCTACATTAGGATTTGGGCCGTGACACTTTTATATATTTAATTTTTCATGAACATTTGTATATATTTTTTATATATAATTCTCTAATTGGGTTTTATAATTTTAGAAATTTGGATGATATGGAATACATATGTAATTAAAATATGACTTCAATGATATTTTTCATCACCGCGCGAAGCGCGAATAGATTCACTAGTATATATATAAAAGTGGCCAATAGAAAAGTGAGGTGGCACCTTTCTTAAGCCAAGAAACACATTTATCCTTTTTCTCCTTTTTTTTGAGTTTTTCATAAAAAATTTCATTTATTTTATATTAAAATTTCAATCTTCATAACTCACACCTCTTTATCTTCATAACCTATATTTCTAATAATCTCAATAACTCTCATGCCTTTCATTCTCCTAGTTCCAAGACAATTATATATTTCCTTTCAGACTCTGTATTTAGCACTCATTTTAGATAGTTCCTAAGGTTGTGACACCCCGGTTTTGGGATGTGGCGATGTTATTGTTTTTATCTTTTCATTATGCGTTTTTGAAGTATTATTTTTTTTTTCTGCTGTAAAAGTTTTGAGGTAATTTGGAATGTTTCAGTAAAGGTTGAAAGTAAATGAATTCGAGATATTCCAGTAAAGGTTTGAAGGTTAATGGCTTTAATACCTTTGCGTTGTTTTATAGATGTCAAAATATTGTGTACGTTGGCTTGTCTAGCGGGTTCAACGTTAGACGCAGTCACGGTCTGAAAGGTGGGATTTCGGGTTGTGACAAGTTGGTATCAGAGCTCTAACTTGCTTAGGTCTCACAACTCACGGACAACCTTGGTAGAGTCTGAGGGATCGGTACGGAGACGTCTGTATTTATCCTCCAGAGGCTGCTAAGTTAGGATACTCCTCTTCTCTTCATACTCTGTCGTCCGTAGTATATTCTGTATACTGATTGAGTTTCTATCATATTCTCTCGCAGATGGCGAGCACGCGTGCTTCCCTTGGTTCCGCTAACCAGCCCGACACTCCTGCTACAGCTCCTACGAGGGGTCGAGGTCAAGGACGAGGTCGTGCTAGAGGCCGAGGCCGTGGCAGGGCTCAGCCTAGAGAAGCAGCCCCAGTGGAGGACCCTCAGGTCGAGTCTGACGAGTAGATCTCAGTTCTGGTAGTCCCAGTTGGACCAACACAGGTCCCAGAGGGGTTCATAGCTACCCAGTGCTTCAGGACACTCTTGTCCGTCTGGTAGGACTTATGGAGAGTGTGGCTCAGGCTGGTCTTCTTCCTACAGCTCCAGTTGGATCTCAGGCTGGGGTAGGTACCCAGACTCCTGTTATTCATACACCAGAGCAGGTTGCCACTCAGTTTCAGACTCCGGCACCTCAGCCAGCTGGAGTAGTACAGCCAGGTATTGCTGCACCTGTAGCTGAGGGAGCAGCTATGTCAGCAGATGCGTTGTGGAGACTGGACAGATTTACCAAGTTATTCACTGCTACTTTTACTGGTGCACTGTCAAAGGACCCACAAGATTACTTGGACAGTTGTCATGAGGTTCTTCAGAACATGGGCATAGTGGGGTCCAATGGAGTTGACTTCGCCACTTTTCGACTATCTGGCGCAGCCAAGACTTGGTGGAGGGACTACTGTTTAGCCACACCAGCTGGGTCTACAACTTTGACTGGGGCTCAGTTCACAGAGGTATTTATGGGGGAGTTCCTTCCCATTACTCAGCGAGAGGATCTTAGGAGGCAGTTTGAGCGCCTCCAGCAAGGAT
>MDKH01043040.1:0-34045 GCA_005239495.1 Nicotiana undulata
GGTTGGCTAGCCTAATTCCATGATAGGCGCCATCACGACCTGTTAGGATTTGGGGTCGTGACATGGCAACATGATCCTCAAAATTGATCTTGAAAAAGCTTTCAACGGGCTGAAGTGGTCCTTCATCAGGGACACATTTCATGCCTTCAACTTTCCCCCTGGTTTAACCAATCTCATTATGTCCTACATTAGCTCTTCCAGCATCTCAATTCTTGTTAATGTGGGGAAGGCTGAAGCCTTCAAGCCCTCCAGAGGCATAAGTCAAGGGGACCCAATATCTCTTTACCTTTTCATAATGTGTATGGAGAGACTATCCAGGTCAATAGATAAGACTGTCTTAGACAATCAATGGCAGCCCATAAGTATTAGCAGGTCAGTCCCTAAAATCTCACATCTCCTCTTTGCTGATGACCTCACTTTGTTTGCAAAGTAAGCAACAGAAATTGCACTTCCGTATACTCTATCCTGCAGACTTTCAATGAGAACTCAGGCCAAAAAATCAACCTTGCTAAGTCAAGAGTGCTCTTCTCCTCTAACACATCCCAGGATACATTGGAGAGCCTCACCGACACTCTGTCTATTCAAGCTACCACATACTTTGGTAAATATATTGGTTTTCCCATCTTCCATAAGAAATCCACTAGTGTAGACTTTCAATTCACAATTGATAACATGCAATCCAAACTGGCTGGCTGGAAAACCAGTTCCCTTAAAATGACTGGCAGAACTGACCTGGCCAAGTCTTCCCTAAACAGTATCCCCAGCCACGTCATGCATTACATCAATTTTCCCACCAAAGTCACCAAACAAATTGATAAAATCCAAAGAAACTTCATCTGGGGCACCACCCCAGACAAGAAAAAACCGCACCTGATAAACTAGGATAAGGTTACCAAAAAAAAGGCAGATGGGGGACCAGGGCTCCAAAAAGCTGATCTAAAAAATAAAGTAGCCCTTGCAAATCTTACTTGGAGGACTTATCACAACATAACTAGCCTATAGACAAGAGTCTTTATTTTTAAGCACCGCAACTGGAGCCACACCCCTAAAGCCACTAGATCCCTTAGATACCCCATATCCTCTACCTGGAAATGCATTCTCAAGGGATGGGACATTTGCAGAAAAGCTAGTAGATGGGTAGTCCACAAAGGGAATATGGTCAACTTTCTGAGTGATGTCTGGATCCCTAATCGACCAGCAATTAGGGACATGATTGAAGGCCCCTTTTCTCAGAATGATCTAAACGCCAAAGTAGACACTGTCTACAATTCGGGGATTTGGGAACTATCCACCATATCCATGGATCTTCCCCCCTAGCATTTCCAACATGATCATCTTTGTCTTCATTCCCCCAAATCCCACCAAAGATGACAAACTTATCTGGGGATTAACTGCCAGTGGTTCCTTCACTAACACTTCTGCTTACTCTTTTCTTAGCAAAACTAAAGACAATGTTGGAATAGAAGAGGAATGAACCTTCACTTGGATCTGAAAACTCCACACACCCAACAAAATCAAGAACTTTCTTTGGCTCCTTACCCACAAAAAGGCATACTACCGGGGGCTACCTCCACAGAATTAAGGTCAACTGTAACCCACAATGCTCTTACTGCCACAATTGTGAAGAAACAATTGACCACATGTTCTTTGAGTGCACAAATGCAGTCCAGTTCTAGCATGAATTATTGTCAATGGCCATCAACTTGGAATACAATCCTTCAATGGCCACATTCCTTGGGAAAATATCCTCCATTTATGTTTCTGGCATATCTGGCTATGCAGGAACCACAATATCTTTAATAGTAAAAAAGATAAGATCAACACTGTCAACACCATCTCTAAAGCTACTGAATATTTTATGTTGACAAAAAATGTCGTTACCAAAATAACCCACCAAAGAGCCACCTAGAAGAGGCTCTTATAAGCTGAATATGGATGGAGAAGCTAAGGGCAACCCAAGCATAGGAGGAATCAATGACGGACCCAGAAATTTACGCAAGCGAATTCAATAAAAATTAATGTTAACCAACAATAATAGTGGTATCGGCAAGTTAGATTTGTTTTGAGACTTTATTTTTTGGGTATAAACTCATAATGTTACTACAAAACAAATAATTTTTAGAAAGTTGTGGTCGATCGACGTTCCTCTTTATTTTATTTTTCAAAGAAAGCTGGCAGAAAAATAACACACTTAACGAAAAATAAACTAGTAACAAGTATCGATTAAGCATTAACCATAAATGTACATGCATTTGTGCAGTCCATGTGGCGACAGAACAAAAGCTATGCAAAAAGACATATATCAGACGTTGTGACCAATTTCGAACTCACGACATTCGCTATGCTTTGATCCAGCTAGACCAACTGCACGCAGGCGCATCTTTGGTTAAGCGGATTCAACAAAAGCTAATGTCCACAATTTACAGAATCTAACCTATATAAAATATCAAAAATTTCGACAAAGCGGGTTCATTTGATCCCTCTTGATTCTGCGTGGGTCCTCCCCTGGGAGGAATAGGTGGAGTCTTCATAAATCATAATGAGGATTGGATAATGGGGTTTATGGAAAATCCCACACACAACTAATACTTTGGCTGAACTGAAGGCTCTCCTAAAGGGACTACAACTTGCCGAGCAATGTTAAGCGGATTCAACAAAAGCTAATGTCCACAATTTACAGAATCTAACCTATATAAAATATCAAAAATTTCGACAAAGCGGGTTCATTTGATCCCTCTTGATTCTACGTGGGTCCTCCCCTGGGAGGAATAGGTGGAGTCTTCATAAATCATAATGAGGATTGGATAATGGGATTTATGGAAAATCCCACACACAACTAATACTTTGGCTGAACTGAAGGCTCTCCTAAAGGGACTACAACTTGACGAGCAAAATAATTGGGTTCCATTAGACATCAACACCGACTCGGCCGACATCATACAAATGCTAATCACATGTAACCTAACATATGATCCTATAATTTGTGAATGCAGGTTCTTAATACGCAGGATGGATAGGATCGTGGTGAAGCACACTTACATAAAGCAGAATAGGGTGGAGGATGCATTAGCAAAGGAAGCAACAAAGCTAGTTTTTTTGAATAGATCTAGCCTATTGCCAGTTCCTCCGATGTTTGCCAATGATGTCTTTTGGGCAGACATCCTAGGACTGATATTGTTAGGATTTTTGTGGGTTGTAATATGGATGCAATACTCCAAAATATTGCTACGCTAGGGGTCTTACAATATCCCACCAACGACATATCTTTGTAATATATTTGTATGCTAGTAATATATAAATATCCTCTTAACCCAATTTAAAAAAAAAAAAGAATATCCACATTTTGATGTCAATCACGCATTTTGGTATTGAAAGTTTTGAAAACTTACTATATCCTACTTAAATTATTTGCTCAAGAACCACCTTAAACCTCATAATTTTAAAATTTGTTAAGAGATTTAAATCAAATATTCTTTATGAATCGTCTGATTTATAAACTAGTTATACATGAATTACAATTCATAATTGTTATGCGACGAATACTAGCACAAGAATTGTAATACATGAATGATAATACTAAGTCAATAATTAGTTTTATCATTTAGCAACTAATACAAGTTGTAATTTAGAGAAATTGTGAATTTCAAAATTTTACTTTATACATACTATTACATATTTTCTTGAAAGTGATTTCCAATTTTCACTAGAGCTTGCAAGTAATTTTTAAATTAAGTATTCGTGAAGAACATTTTTGTTATTTTAAGTACTTTATAGTGTTATTAGATGTTGCGGTATTTCACTTTCTATTCACATAAATAAATACACAATAAAACTGTTAGACATATGCACTTATGCGAGAATGTTTTTTATAACTAGTCTTAGGATACGCGTGTTGTGCGTGTATTTTTATCTCAATGAGTACATCTTTTAAAAAATTATATTAAATTTCTGATGGAATCATGAAATATATGTTAAAGAAAAATTTTAAGTTCCTAAATTGATGATTCTTGATTCTATTTTGCTAACTCAATAAAACAAGAAACTTTGTCCGATATGAGTTCTTAATCATCTCAGTCAATATATTTAACATAAAATTTATTTAAGATTTATAATTTTATTGCTTTAATTTTACAAGTTACGCATCCTTTTAGTTTGAACAAGATAATATAACTTTGAAGATTTAGAATTATTATATTTTTATTTTCAAAAAGCTATATATTCTTATGTTAATTCTAAAAAGGCATATACATGAAGTCATCTAACTAACATAAGACGTTAATACTATGTAGAAGGAGTAAAATATAAAATTCATGTAAATTCATATTTAGAGTTTATTTTTTCAATCAATTCTCACGGATTTAGTGTGTTAGTTTTCTTGTGTTTGTATAATCAGTTTTTATAGTTTAATTGGGACGTTTAAAGTTGTGTAATTTAATTCAAAAAGAATATTATAGTTGCTTTTAAAAATATTTTCATGAGAAAATTGTTATGAAAATAATTTTCTTCTATATTTTTTCTAGTTTTTTGTAATCAATATTTTTGTTTTGTCATGTTTATAAGCGTGATCATAATTAAACGGCCAAATTAAAAGACCTAAAAGCGGCATTCCCCATTTCTTCATAGCAATGTATGTACATGTAGAGAACATACTACTTCATTTAAATTTAGTTTCAACCTCATTCAACTCTCTAAAAAATATTTTAGAAGAGTTGGGTAAGACTACAAATATGTAATTAGAATTAGAAGCTAAACTAATAATAACATGGACCATCGTGTGAACAATCATGGTTATATATTTTTTGATCTATATAAGGTAACTTTTTAACTAATTTTAGTGTCCTAAATATTTGGATTGTATACATAGTTTAAATAGGGAACGATTTAATAAGTCAAATTTTAGTTGGTTTTAAAATCCTAAATATTAGGAAAATAACTTAAATTACAATTCTATCCAATGTGAAATCTATTTTTAGAGGGTAAAAAATGTGAACGACATTTCGTTAAGGACTTCTGTGCTTTTAATATAGTATAGATATAGATATAGATATGTAAATAATATAATACATAATAATACGTAAATATTATACTATGTTTGGATCATTGTTACCCATCGTTTTATAATGTATTGTGTTGTATTGTATTGTAGTGTAGTATTGTATCGTTTTATGGATACAACGTTTGTAGATTGTATCGTTTGCCTTTGTTAAATAATATTTTTGTTGTTTGGTTTGATTGTATCGTACACTACTGTAGCTGATAAATTCACAAAAATACCCCCAATTATTTTAAATAAAATTTATCAAGAATTACATATAAAATAATTTAAGAAAACCTCTTTATACTACTTTATCATTAATTACGTAGCTTGAAAACAAGAGCAAAAACCTTTTAAAAAGGTTAACTAATATTAGCAAAAAAAACGATGGAAAGAGACAAATATTCGAACGGAAACTTGGATAAAGAACTAGGCAAACCAATCCTAGAAAAGATGGAAGAAGACAAAGTAGGTCAATAGGCTGGAGATTTGGAGTTAAAATAAAAAATTAAATGATAAAGTAGAATTACTGAGTAATAAGTAAGGGCATAATTAGAAAAGAAAATAGGAAATGATCCCACCACACTAAATCCGTTGTTTCGTAAAATGGGGCTTTTGGGTGTTCCAATAATGAATTTAACAATACGAAAACAATCAATTTTAACTAAACAATCAAAACAAATATTATTTTTGGACAATACAATAAAATGACTAACAACCATCCAAACAAGCTGTTAGGGGTCGTTTGGTAGGAGGTATTAGAAAAAATAATGCAAGCATTAGCTCTATGCATTACTAATACTTTGTTTGGTACATTTTTTCAACTTGTGTATAACTAATACTACTTGTATTAGTTATACATCATACTTGACATTATCTTATGCATAAGTAATGCATAGAAAACCATGGCATTAGTAATACCAAGGCTTTAATGCATGCATTAGCATGGTAAAAACAAAATTATCCTTAAAATCTCTTAAAGGTAGAGAATGTGGAGGGAATTTTTGTAAGCAACTATTTTTCTTAAAAATTATGCAATGCATTATAATTTTAATACACCACACAAAACAGTAGATACGAAATAATATTTGCATAACTAATGCTTGCATTACTAATACACCTTATTCCGCACTATTCTTAGGCCTCGTTTTTTTAAAGATTAAGACGTCTGAATCTGAATACACATCTGAATTATATAATAGTCCTTAATTTTTTTATAATTATTTTCCTAAACATTAGTTTTTTGCACGTTTACGAGATACAATAATTATTAATGTAATAGCCCAATATTAGCTAGTAACTATCTACAAGGTATATTATAGTGACTTATATGTCACTTTATTAACTTGTCCAAACTTAAAGATAAATGATGCTAGAAAATCACATTTAAATTGTGAATTATATTTTTAAGTCTCTTTAAAAAGGAAAGCATACTACATAAAAGGAGTATTTCAAAAAAATCAAATTATAATATCAAAATTCTTTCGTGATTCATTACTCCTAAGGAGATATATATACGATTTTGCATCGAATACATTACTTTTGATGTTTGAGTTGTAACGACATTGCATCTAATTTGCATATTTTGATATATGTCATGCTTTTCGTATTATCCATAGTGCATTATAATTTATAAATATTTTAAATAGATTATTTTTATAATTTTATAATTTTAATGTAAGTTTTATATTTAATTCTTATTTTATACTATTTTAAAATTCTTGAAATTAATAAAATTTAAAGATTTATGGGACTTATTCCCCATGACGCCTCGCCTCGCCTCGCCTCACGCCCCCACCTTTTAAAACCCTGAAGGTAAGAAAAAAAAAATTGAACGTGTGAAGGATGAAATTTGTTTTGGGTTTAGAAGAAATAGCCTGATGCCAAGAGAGAGAAAAGGAGCACCGAAAAAAGAGGCGTGATTTTCAACCTCTGGACGGAAATAAGACTCAATTAAAGGTCTGGCCGAATCAGACCCAACCAGACCCAACCAGACCTATTCAGACTTTTTAAAAATAAAAAAACAAATACACTTAATGGGCTAAGATCTGATTCATCCAGATTCAGACCCTCAGTGCAAGCAAATGAGGGCTTATACACCCTACCAAACCACCCCTTAGTAAGTTTTATCATACAATAAACCAAATGAGTCCGAATTACCCCCAAAAAGGGTAAAAACTAGGGATAATTATTCAAATACCGTGGGGTTGTCGATTTTCCTGTTTCTAAGAGGCTGTCTTCCTATTTTCTTGCAGAGTACAAAAGGTAAAACATCATTGATTGTCGCTTATTACAGCTGATAAGGATATAAAATCAGGTTTAATATCAATTCTTTTAGCTGATTAATCTGTTTATTTTGGTTTCTTCTCCACCCCCTTTGAATATGGAGTTTTTTTCTCTGGAATAATATGTGAAATTCTCTAAATTTGACATGATACGTATTTGTACTGTTGACATTTTTTAATTTTTTTTTGCATCTGATGTTATGTATTGAAATTCTTGAAAGGTGTTTGATGAACCCGTTATTTATCCAGCATCAAGTTCAAAGCTTTAGCTTCTGTTCTTCTTTACCCATTAGGATAGTACACGTTTGACCAGTCTGTTCAACTAAGTCATTAGTAGCGCCTGGAGACTGGATGTGAATACTGAATTTTAAGTCAGTGGTACAGTGTACAATTGAAGGGGAGCCTTGGAGCAACGGAAAATTTTCTCTGTGTAACCTATTGGTCACGGGTTCGAGCCGTTGAAGCAGCCACTAATGCTTGCGTTAGGGTAGACTGTCTAAATCTCACCTCTTGGAGGGTGCGGCCCTTGTGCATCGGGCTGCCCTTTTGGTACATAATACAAGTGCACCCATTACTCCTTTGTGGCAATGGGCGCAAACTTAGCGATAATGTACATTTACCAAATTATTCCGTTGTCTGTATATACAGTTCGAACTGAAAGCACTCGCTGCTAAAACCTTGCATTGGGTCATCAGGGGCGGATCTAGTGTTGAACCTACGGGTTCAATTGAACCCATAACTTTCGGCGTGAAGTAAAATTTTGTATGCGAAAATTCATTAAAATTGCAAAAATAGTAGATATGAACCCATAACTTTGATCACCAACTTTTTCCTTTAGGTTATGGAAGAGACTAAGGCGGCAATGTTGAGATGAAATCCTTAATTGGACTTTTCAATAATTTTATATTAAAAAATCATAATCCCATTCCTAATGGATTTAAGTTGCCGAACATCCTAAGGATTTATGTCAATCCGATTCAACATTGGACTTGACTTATACGTCCTTTATGGACTTTGTAATTCCAATTCCAAGTTGGTAAGAATAAATTAATATTATATACATAACCTTTATATAAATCAATATTAATTTATTTTATATATATTTCAATCAAGAGATACAATTTACTTTTCTATTCTAAATAGAAAAGTTTAATTTGTTCACAATATTAATTATATCCTCTGTGCTAGCAAAGAGTATACTAATATTTCATTTGGACTAATAACTATTTATTTGACTAATTAAATTCCTTAATTTAATTATCAAATAATGAAATAAGTAATCCTTTAGCAAAGATCAGAACACTCGTTAGTGTGCGACCCCATAGGTTCAATACTAAGCCGGTAGTAAATTGATCACATCAATATACTAATCAAGGGTGGCGTCTAGCAACACTCCTTAACGACCGGATAGAAAGAAGTATACAATTTACTCTCAAGAATCAGTAGAAGAATAATGTAGTAATTTCTTCTGTCCTTATAGCTCTGGATCACCCTAGGATATGGTTCAACTGTCAAATCCAAAAAGGCGACCAACTATGTGTTCATGTCAAATATAATCGACCATTGAATGACCTAAGAAACTCTTTTCTTCTTTCATTCAATTGCCCTGGCCAAGGTCTTAATTTGGTCGTTTATAATTCATGACAACATGGAGCTTAAACTCATTACCAAGAGTTGACAGATTCCATCTTGATCAATCACTAATTCTACAAGCATTTAATCATACCCAATATCCTTTCAACTATCGCCCTAGGGCCATAGGTGTCTGGTATCAAAGCACAATAAATAACTTGTCAATTACTATGACGATCTCAGGTCAAAGGAAATTCTTACATCACATTCTTCAAGAGAATATCCTATTGACAGTTTATGGTAATTCTAACCATTAGGAATTATCCAATGAGTCGGTTCAATGATCATATCTCTATATGCATCATCTATCTATGTGATTTAGTTAATGAGATCAACTAATCTTTATCACATAAAGACGATCACATAAATATTGATCTAACCGGATTACTAATGTCCAAATTAATAATCCTACGATCAAGAACAAAATTTAGATTAAATTATAAGAAACTTTATTCTCATTATCGTGATCTCCATCACGATGACAAGTCTCAAAATTTAATCAAGGACCTTATCAAACTAATCAAGCAATTAATAATAATGATAAAAGAATATCAGATGCCATATATTTTTATATCCACGTTCAGAAAATATGTTCAAATTATCAAATATGATATTGGATCTAGGGCATATCTACTATATCCCTAACAGTCTCGGCACACCTGCGGGTGCCGAATGCTATAGGCTATCTAATGCCAGTGATTTCATAAAGGTATCAGAAGTCATGGAGATGTTTCAGTCACTTGTTGGTTGTTTTTGGTCTGTGTTGGACATTTGTCCCTTTTTCTGCAGCTAGAAGTGTCATGTAGATGACGAATCTTCTAGTCCTCCTCCCTACCCCGCCGGAATAAAAAAGGGAGAGGTTAATAAATAATAAAAAGAAAAGATTCGGAGTACTGACTTTTTGGAGCTTTCTAGTTTCACTTTTTTTATCAGTTCGTTTTGTGACTTGAACTGGTATAGTTTAACCATAATGTTTGAGGAAATGACGAGTGAAAAAAGGTGCTTTCGCTGTCTATTCTAATGCTTCACTAAGTAAAAAAGAATAGGTTTTTAACAGTAATCCATGGAATCATTAGTAAGCAATGAACAAGCTGTAAAGGAATGTGGCTCTACAAGCGCTTAGACACCATAACTTCATATCTATTGATGATAAAAGGAATAGTATGCTGGTTTAGATAAATTTTGCAAGGAAAGGTTGAATTAAGTCTGGTCCATCAGGAAAGCTCCAAAATTTTTGTTTGACTGAGGTGGAAAAGCCATTGGATTAAAAAGAATGATGGGAAGATTGCAGCAAAAAAATCTTTTTTAAGTTGACGTTTAGCATCAATGTCGGAGGATGCAAAGCGCAACTTATGTTTATGGTGATGTGAAGAAAGTAGAGGTCATTCTTTGGATTGATTTGTTGCAATTTTTAAGATTTTAGTTCCATAAGTCGCAACTTGCCTTTTCTGGTGCCCTTTTTATAACAGGTCCTACTAGCATATAAGTGTGGACTGTGGCCAGGGTAGTTAATGTCATAAGAACAAAGTGTTGAAGGGCATATAACTAGCTAGCAAGTAGGGCTAGTGGGACAGGACCGTTGTGTTTTGTGCTGAGCTTACTTCGTCATCAGAGAGTAGAAAATTAGTCGTGATTAACAAGAATTACTCATTTTCCTTTGGCCAGTATGATTGGATTCTGTATGATATATGATGGAAGAATAGGTAGTAGAATAGCTTCTTTGACAATAGCAACGGCTATTGCTCGTTGCAATACACTTAGCAAGTGTTTGTGATATCTAAGTTGTTCAAGTCAGGCATAACAGCTAGACAGACTTTGCAGTGGCCATCCATTGTGCTACCGACTTCCAATCTAGAGACTCGTGTCACCACCAGTGATACAAAAAGAAGCAAACAAACGCTTTTCCCTCCCTTTTGCCTTCTTTTTCATCAAATAGATGTGCAGTCACTGATTAAAGGTATGAATCAATGATAAGGAATAAATGAAATGTTCATGTTCTTCAGTTAGCTAAAAGCATAAGAGGAACCGATGATGTACACTTGCCGTTCTTTATTTAACGCCTTCTAATTTCCAGGTTGAGCCAAAAGATCTTGATCCTGTTGGATATGTGGATGGATTTGCTACATTAATCTTTGTTTGTTTTATGCTAAGTCGTTTTGTTATACTAATTCTTGCTTTATGTGTCTGTGTGCGTCTATTCATAGGCAGTCAAGAAAATAGGTTGAAGCGTTGAAGACTAAATATTCTCCAGGTAGAAGTAATGGTGGAGTGGTGGTGGTCTTTAGTGGGAGCTGCTGTGCCAGCTGTAGTGGCAGGTCAAGCTTTCAGGTTGAAAAAGAGGAGAGATGAGGAGGAGAGGTTAAAGAGGGCGAGAGGGCGTGAGAAGAACTCTGATGATATATTTGTTTGTGAAAGAGTGTGTACTTCAAAAAGGATGCTCAAGAAGGTTGGTGCATTTTCTAAAGACCCGACACCCGATACTTGTGTTACTGTTTGTGGTGTTTCCGAGCTTGATGCTTGTGCTGATGCGTGTGCTCGGACTGTTTGTGTTAATCAGCATCAAGTGCCTAACTGGAATGATATCTGTCTTAAAAGGTGTCAAAGTGAGTGTCTTAGGATCTCACAATCTTCTGTAGTGTCTTCTTAGCCCATTGCTCTAACATTTTGCTTTTATCATTTCAAGAATTCTGAAGTTCATGAATATCATCTGTGCTATCTATTGTGACTGCTTTGAGATCTTTGATATTGGTATGGTAGCTTGTGAGTTGAAGACTAAGGCTCGTTTGGTAGAATGTATTAGGAAAAATAATACATGTATTAGCTTTGGTATTATTAATCTCTTCTTCTTAGCGCATTGCTCTAACATTTTGCTTTATCATTTCAAGAATTCTGTTCTATTGATAATCTTCTGAAGCTCATGAACATTATTTTCGAATTCTATATTGACTATGCATCGAGATATTTGATATTGGTAGCTTGTGAATTGAAGACTAAAATTACAACACAAACTTGATTTCCAGAACCACCAGAATTCATTAGAGATTGAGATTGATTTTCATTTCAAACGGGTTATGTTTTTTTTGGGGGGGTGGGGTGGGGGTTAATTAGAATTCTAGATACATCATGTATGTAAGTTGAAGCAAAAATGTATTCCTTTTTTGTGTGATTTTAAGAGTACATCAATCAATTAACTATGTCTCAATCCCGAATTAGTTGGAACGTTATATGAATCTTGTGTTCTCATTCCACTTTGTTCAGATCCATTTCATTCTAATACCAAATAATTCACTCAAGGAAATTAGGAGTTCGCTAGATCTCATACTTCATCTCTCTATATGAAATCCAAGTCTCAAACCAGTGTGATGATGAATCATAGTGTGTTAACTGTGTGAACAATGTTATCCGGTACTTACGAATGAAAATAGGATGTAGCTGTGAAATAAATTTCACACGAGGTATGCTCAAGCTGACCCGGACGCCACGTTATTAAGCAAGAAAAACTCTCTTTCCCCGTTACAAATCGAGATCATGATATCTTTCTTAGATGGGCAGGAGCAGTCTTTTTCACAAGCCGGGGTGGGAGAGAAGCACTCCATCATGGCGATAGTGGTAAATAGGAGTGTTCATAAGAATCCGAGAAATCGAACTAAACCGGTCAAAAAAATCGATACTTTTTAAGTATGATTTTGAATTTTAAAAACCGATCAAATTTGGTTTGGTTTTGATTCTAATCAAGCAATAACCTAAAAAAAAACAAATCAAACCGACTATAAAAGTAGCTATTTAAACTTATTGTTACACACACACACATATATATATATATATATATTTTTTTTTTTTTTAATTTTTTTTTATTTTTATTTTTTTATATAAAGTTTCTTAAATTCTATGGTATATATTAGTCGTTTGTATTTTTAGTCTAATTCTTTGCCATTATAATAATCTAATTCTTTGCTTTTACATTCTATTTTAATTGGTAGTTTTCTTTGCTAAGTACAATAATTTATTTCATGTCAAAGATAATCGATTTTTAATTGAGTACTTAAATTATTCATCATCATTTGATTCAATTATCATCAATATATCTTGGTAAATGATAGATTTCTCAAAGAGCAACTGGTTTGATAGTGTTACGTTGAAAATATAGTCGACGGCATATGCGTTTGGTAGTGTATGTCTCATATTTAAGGAAAAAAAAACGATAAATAATCGAAAAACCCGACAAAAACCGAATCAATAAAAAACTGATTTAAGTGGTTTGATTTGGTTTCAATATTTAAAAAACCGACTTACTTGGTTTGATTTCTTGTTAGGGAAAAAAGAATCCAAATATTGCAAGATCATTTTTATACGGCAAACCAAACCAGCCCTGATGGTATTGTAGCCATTCTGGCGCCGTGTTGATTGGTTTTGTCTATTAATTGACATTCTATCCCTACTTAAGCAACTCTCTTCTTTTAGAACTTGAGCAAAAGAGCCTTTGCCCTTTCAAATTTCTTCACTACATACATCAAATAGAACAAAGGCAAATCTTCCAGCTCAAGAGTCAAGAGTCAAGAGTATACTCTTCTCGTCGTCAATCCTTTTACGCTCCTTGCTTCCGCGAGTTCAACCCCGTTAATTGGCATATATCACCAAGAAAAAGGGAGCAAAGAAAACAGAGAGAATGCACAGTACAACAAAACAACATGCTCAGAATCTAAAGACAAGAAAACAATAGAATTTGCACAATAGTGACTAAACATAGCAGAAACTTGAAGAATACTACGATGAACGATCCAATATGCTTAAGCACAAACATAATCTTTACACAGAAATATTGACTTAAATGAGTTGATAAGATGAATTATAGACAATATACACACGGACCTTGTGAAACCTTATAGAAAACCATTAAAGTTACCTCAGGTAGAGATCAAAACTTTACCACTAAAATACAAAAACAACTACGCCTCAATCACAAACTATCTCTAGGGAAAACAATTTAAGGAAAATGTGAACAAGACAAGTAAGATAGGATTTAGAAATTTGAACTAAACGATCATTCAACTACCTACAAGTCTGAATAGCACGTAGTACCTACAAACCCACGAAATCCACCAACAACAAGAGAAATTTCTACAATGAGAAGAAGAACCGTTATGCAGTTCTGAGGTCAACATATATATTTCTCCATATGAATGAAGAAAAGTAGCTAATTTCGCTCGCTACTCACTTCCTACAGCATTTGAGCATTCAATTTACAAAGAATTCTTGGCTCCTGTAAACCTGACCGATACGCTAAAGCATAAATAGGAAGAGTTGAGTTAAATGAGTTATTAGATAAGATGAATTATAGACAATACACACATGGAACTCAGGAAAACTTACAGTAAACCATCAAAAGTTAGCTCAGGTACCAGATCAAACTTTACCACTAGAAAAACGTAACAAGAACTATGCCGCAAGGCCAAACTACTTTAAAAAAATGTGACTAAGGCAAATAGGAGAATTTCTTGAAATAAAAGGTCATCCAACTACAAGTCTTGAAAATTGAATAACATAAAGTACCTACAAACCCAAGAAACCTACCAACAACAATAGAAATGTCTACAAACATAAGAAATCTACCAACAACAAGAGAAATTTCTACAATGAGAAGAGCACAATACTGGGGTCAGCATATATACTTCTTCATATGAATGAAGATAAGCAGCTACTTTTACTTACTACTTCACTAGAACATTTCAGCATACAACTTAAACGGATTTTTTTGGCTCATGTATACCTTACCAATTCCATCTGCCTCAAATTCAAGACCCCTTAATCTCCACCATTCGCATATTCCCATCAACATTAATTCCATAATTCAAAATTCTTGAGGCAATTCATTTAGAAACCATAAAATGAACCCTAAATTCCTTTTTAGTTATACTTCCTAGGCCTACCTCTTTTCTTAGTTCCCGTTGATGCTGACATCGGTCTTGGAGCCGAAGGTGGAGCCTGAGTCTGAGCTTGAGCCTGAACTGGAGCTGGAGCTGGAACCGGAATTGGAGTAGCATTTTGATTTGCAACATTCACATTTCCCTCGGATGAAAACATAGGTGGCATCCAACTAGGAAATCCTGCACCAGCAGCAGCAGCAGAAGGACTTTTCCCATTTTCCAAATCCCCACTCACAAACCCCATTGGAAAAAAACCCCAAATGCAATAATAAGCTTCTCTTCCCGGTACCAATGGCGGCATTGACAGAATCTCAGTTGCAGTAAACGCCCTATTACACTTCTCACACCTTAAACAACACCCTTCATAAACCCTAGGATACTCGTATAAATTGTAACAGTAAGGACACGCCGTCCACAAATTGACCACACTTTGCCCCCTCATCCCACCACTCACCGGTGTCGCCGCCATCTTCGGCTGCTGCGGAGGCTGAACCGGAACCCTATTCTGAAAATTCACCGGACTCGGGTTCGAATTCGGGTTCTGACCCGAATTACTCCCACCACTAGCCCTACTGCTTCTTCTGACAGGCAATTTCTCATCTCCTCTTTTTTGCTGTTTATTATAGCTCTTAGGCCGTCCTCTTGTTGGAACCAAATTAACCCTACTAAAAAGGGAAAGCTCATTATCATAAAGACCCTTTTTAGTAGGATCCGAAAGAACAGCCCAAGCATCAGCAACAAGACCAAAAGCAGAATCAGAAGAAGGGTATTTATTCTTATCAGGGTGAAGAAGAAGAGCTAAACGACGATACTGTTTCTTAATTAGCTCAGAATCATCAGTACGGCTTTGGATTTGAAGAATAGAGTACCAATCGTGGTGATTGTTGATTCGTTTTGAAGAAGCTAATAGAACTTCAGCAATGGCTAAGATCTGATCTGGACCTTCTAATAAAGGCTCAGTTTCTTGTGCTAAAAGCGCAAAATCTTTACAAGGTCCGAAATCTTTTTCACGGAGGAGTTTTTCTGCAACGCCTAGTAATCTTTCTGCCTCAGCTCTGCTTGTAGTCGTATGATGTTCCATTTTTTCTTTTTCAGGGGAATTTTTTGCAGTTTGGTTTTTTGGGTTTTGATCCGAAAATGGGGACGGAGAAATTGAAGGATGATTTTGGGAAGGGGGAAGGAGGGGGGGGAGGGGTAGGGGGTGGGTGGTGTTACTATGGACAGTGTGTAGAGTGCAAAGGTTGTCGTTTTAGGACCAAATGAGTTTGGGATTTAACTTTGTTACATAACGTTATCTGACAGTGTAATGAGGTTTGAATGTACACTTTGATTATGGGTATACCTGTCATTTCTCACTTTCGAGTGTACTTTCTTATTACATTTTCCTTTAATGTAATTATTTTTGGTATTTAGTATATTTTCCTTTTTAGTTTGTCTCATACAAATAATTTGTAATTTTTAAAATTAATTTAACTTTAATTTTTTAGAATAAAAACATAAATTTTAATTTCAAAAGCCAAAGAATTTAGTGGAATCATATTATTTGTAATGAAATAATTTATCACAACAATATTCAAGTTATTCTTGTTTTTTTAAACTATGTGCCCAATCAAACTGCATGACATAAATTGAGTTTTGGCTTATACACATGCCTCCGCTAAATAATACACAAACATCGCTTACAAGGGCGGAATTAAAGGGTAATGTATGAGGCACGTAAACCCATGGTCTCTTCGTCAAACTAGGTTTTATGTATGTATTTTTTAGAATTGGACTAATACTATATATTGGCTCCACAAAGGTTGAATGGTTCACTTGATTGAATACAAAATATTTATTTACCCAAAAAATTAAGAATCGATTCTCATTTAGCATTTTTTTTCTCCTTTTTTTTAACGGTGCACCAATGTTCTAAAAGTCATAGATCCACCTCATGTCGCTTCTATAATAACAAAACAATTCTGTAACCTAAAATGGACAAAGTTTATCCCTTATTTTTCAACTTTATGCTTTTTTAATATATCGAGTAATAAAAATAACTTATTTTGTTTTAATTGTTGGTGCATGCATTTAATTTATGCAACCTAAAAATGGTAGGTTTACCCATTATCTTAAAATTTAATGGGTAGATACATGGATGTTATACAATTATCTATTTCCAATGAAAAACTAGCGTTTATGAACTTTAAGATAAAGGCAAGTTTTCTTGTTGTAAGAAAAAATAAGTAGTTAGATACATGTATATTCTTAAAGGCTAGAAAAAAAATATTATATTTAAAAAATGTACTGTGATAAATTATTCAGCTCAATAATATCAATGCAAGTCTACCACATAATAGGTAAGGAATTTCGTTATTGAATATTTCATCTTTTCTTAAACCTCACATTTTCGTTATTCAATATTATCGTTATTATTTTCTTTCGACTCATCTTGCATTGCTGGCAAATGAAAAATGAAATGAAATATAGGCTGTGTTTGGCACGGAGAAAAGTGTTTTTTATTGAAAATGTTTTCCTAAAAATATTATTTATTTTCTCTTTTTTTGGTTGGTGAGTGAAGAAAAAAATTCGAAAAATATTTTCTAGTATTTGGTTAGATAATAGAAAATATTATTTAGTAATATTTATTTTTATGCTACTCTCCTCATCCCCTTCCCTCAAGTTTCCTTGCCCCCTCCCCTCAAAATACCCAACGTTTTTAGGACTCTATTTTTTTCAACAATTTAATTATTCTTCTAAAAATTCACACAAACCCAAATGAACTAATGTGCTGCTTTATTTTTTTAAGAAAAATAATGTAGAAATTTATACTCCATAACTATAACGAAAATACTATATTTTTGGTTGAAAAAGAAAATACTCTTTCTACAATATGAAAAATAAAGTAATTATTTTATTGAAATAAGAGAAAATACTTTTTCTACATCATGAAAAAGAAGATACTCATTTTGTAAAATGAAAGAAAATATTTTTTCTACATTATGAAAAGAAAGTACTTTTTTGTTAAAATCAAATCAATACTTTCTTATATCATGACAAGAAATACTCATTTGTTGAAATGAATTTTTTTTATATAACATGAGAGAAAGTACTATTAATAATATTTTTATTTAGGGTGCGCGAGGGTGGAGGTAGTAGGTGGGGTGTGGGGATGGGTTGGTGGGAGTTGGTAGGGATGGGGAATAAGGTGGGGAATGCTAAAAATGAATTTTGAAAAATATTTTCCTTCTTCTTATAGGGAAAACATTCTTCTTCAATTGGAGGAAAATGAGCTGACGAGAAAAATATTTCCAAAATATTTTGGAGGAAAATGAGTTGATGAGGAAAACGTTTTCCAAAATATTTAAGCCGAACAAATATGAAAAAAAAAATATATATTTTCCATTCCTACCAAACACAACCATATTGGCCTTCTCTAAAATCCATGCATCTACCCATTGATTTTCAGCCAAATTCAAGGACTAACTCGAATGTCACGTTGCTTAATGAGCAATATTAAGTGGATTAATATTTTAATTTATTTCATACTCTTCATGCTATTGTTTTCCAAACCGTGTGACCTTTGTTCCCATTACTACAACTAGGGATATACAAATCGAACCGGAAAACTACACTAAATCAAAAAATTAAATTAAATCGATTAAAAAATTCGATTAGGTTTTGTTTGACTTGGTTTAGTATGTGAGTAAAAAAAACCGAATCAAACCGACATATAAATATATAATTGTTATATATATATTTTTAAGACTTTATATTGAATTTTCTTTAAAAAATATTAAAATATTTGAGATCCTCTATTGTGTTAACCTAGAAAGCGTACATTAACGAAAATTATTGTTAGACGGCTAAGAAAATAACTATCATGTATTACTAAAAAATTCTCCCATTAGTATATTTTAATAAATCATATGTTTGTCAAGTTTTTCAATATTTACTAAACATATATTCTTTTATCAAAATTTTATCTATAACTTTAACAAAGTAAGATTGGAATTATATTCACGTAACAAAAAAAAACCAAAAATCCAAAAAAATCCGACAAAACCGAACCAATCCAAACCGATATAATTGATTTAGTTTGATTTGATTTTGATAAAAATTGAACCAACCCGGTCATGTACACCTCTAACTAGAACAGATTAATTTATAGTTTTAACTCTGTATTGAAATAAGAATTCACTTTACATTGTCGTGCAACTAGTACACATCCCATACGATTTTATAGCCTATTTGGCCGTGCTCTTTTTTTTTTCCGCCAATAATATATTTTTTTGGCCAAAAGTAATTTTTTTTTAAAAGTTAAGATATTTAGCCAAGTTTTTAGAAAAAAAAAATACTTTAGGGTAGAAGTAGGAGCAGTGTATGAGAAGCAGAAAAAATAGCTTCCCCTCACGTACTTTCTTGAAAAACACTTTAGTGAAAAATACAATTAAAAGTGCTTTTTAAAAATTTAGCCAAACACTAATTGCTTCTCAAACGTGCTCTGCAAATTGATTTGCGAAACACAAATTATTTTTCATTATAAAGATTCCTTAAAATAAATACGTTTCAAAGTAAGCTGATTTTAAAAACTTGGCTAAACAGATTATAAGATTCACCTCGGAAGTCAACGCTAGCTAGAAAATGCAGAGGCATAACTAGGATTTGAACTTTGTGGGTTCAAAATTACAATCATTTAAAGTTATTGGTATCTAAATTAACTTTTGTACATATTCATTAAATTTTTTAATACAAGTATAGAGTTTGAACAAAAGCTATTGGGTTCGAGCGAAACCACAAATAACATTATGGCTCCGTCCTGAGAAAATGAGTCCAAGCTCAAGATTAAGCAGTCAAGAAAGAGGTAAAAATTGCACGGGGCGCCCTATTTGATCGCCCCCATTTAACCTATACCCATTTTTTTTAAAAGCTTTTAACTTGTACCCACTTTGTAAATAACTTCAGCCCCTTTTCCTCGCTGAGCTGAAGTTCGCCGGTTACAAACAAAAACTTCAGCTATAGAGCTGAAGTTCCCCAGTTACAAAGACAAAAACTTCAGCTCTAGAGCTGAAGTTCCGCAGTTACAAGACAAAAACTTCAGCTCTAGAGCTGAAATTCCCCAGTTACAAAGACAAAAACTTCAGCTCTAGAGCTGAAGTTCCCCAGTTACAAAGACTAAAACTTCAGCTCTAGAGCTGAAGTTCCCCAGTTATAAAACAAAAACTTCAGCCCGTCTACTAGAATGCTGAAGTTTTGCGCGATTGCCTTTGCTACTTCAGCCCCGTATGCTAAAGTTATGTGAATAAGCGGGTACGCTTGCAATTTTTTTTACAAAGCAAATATAAATTAAAACGTGACACAAAAAACGGGTACGGATACAAATGCCCCAAGAAAGAGGCTTCATCCAAAAAGGAGGCCCAATTTAAATCGAATGTGAGAGGCCCAATTATCAGAGAGGAGACGTCTCAATTTCCAATTTTCTAGCAAGACAAGATCTATCATCTATGTGTTTTTTGCCCTAGCGAACTGTACGTGATCATGTGATGAACATGGGCAGAGCTAGTAGAACGACTATGGCTTCGGCTAGCCAATCATTTTCGTTCAAATAATGTATTTTGTGTTAAAAAAATTATTAAATATATATAAATATTAAATTTAGAATCAAGTTATTAATATTTAAATTTATTATCCTAAAATTTAAAATTTATAAAATTAAAATCCTGGCTTCGTCTTTGGGGCGAAGGGGCATGAAGCAAATTTAGTTCCAATTCAGAGTGAGCTGTGAGAACATAAGTAAACACTTTTGAGTTACAAACTTTTGGTTGGAAAAAGTTAACAATTTATTGAGATACTATCTCTTTTTTATTTGTTATCATGCTTAATACTTCGATCATAATAAAACATGACCGCATACTTGAAATTGAGAAAAACGTTGTAAATGATAATTTAGGAAATACTTACTCATGAGTGTACGCACCAAATAACTGAGTAAAACCTTGATATATTTCTTTTAGATTTATTTTAACTAGGGTGTAAAAACGAAATCGAAAAATCGCACCAAATCGAAAAGTCAACTGATTAAAAAACTCGATTAAGTTTGGTTTGATTTGGTTAAAAAGGTATTGAGTACAAAATTCGAACCAAACCGGCGTATAATATATAATTTTTATATATACTTTTAAGACTTTTCATAGAATTTTCTTGAAAAAAACTATCTAAAAATATTTTCGATTCTCTTATGGCATGTAATATTTAGTTAAATATGAAGTGCTCTATTTTTATTTGTAAAGGATACAACTAACTCACCTAGAGTTAGTTAAATTGTAACTAGTTAACTTAACTGTAGTTAGTTTTATTACTATAGTTAGTTTTAGTACATCTGTCAAATAGTAGTTAGTTAGCTATAAGGTGCAATGTATCTCTTTCTTCATTTTAAGCTTTGACGGTATCAATCACAGAGCAAGCTCTCTTCTTCATCTTTCTCTCTCGTTCCTTTTTTGCTTGATTTTGTTGTATGTTGTCGATAAATTCTTCATGGTATCAGAGCCATTAACCGAGTGATTCTAGGGAATTTCTTCATGGATTTGAAGATAGTTCAAGAGAATTCACTCCAGAAAATTCTGAGAAATTTTTGAGCCCTAATTTGCAGCTTGTCAATGGCGATTCATGAGAATTCAGCTGATAATGAAGATAACAGAGGTAATGCGAGTATAGATGTGATGCCGAACTCGATTGCTTTGGATCACAACCATCCTCTTTACTTGCATGCGTCCGATGGTCCAGGTTCAATGTCGGTGAGGCTAATTCTGACAGGTATGGAGAATTATTCTCTATGGAGTCGCGCAATGAAGGTAGCATTACTAGGTAAGAATAAATTGTGTTTAGTTGATAGTTCGACATCAAAGGAGGATTTTGGTCCAAATTTAGGAAGTCAATGGGATAGGTGTAATGCGATTGTAACTTCATGGCTCATGAGTAACGTGAGCAGGGTTTTGGTGACTGGAGTGTTGTTTTCTTCAAACGCACATAAAGTTTGGGCTGCTTTCAAGGAATGTTTTGACAAAGTAAATGCATCGCGATTGTATTACTTACACAAAGAGATAGTCACTTTGACACAAGGAATGTTGTCAGTGTCGACATATTTTACCAAATTGAAGGATCTCTGGGCTGAATATGATTCGATTCTACCACCTCCTTTATCAGCTACTGAGTATATAGATCAGTTGGAGTATCAACGACTTTTGCAGTTTTTGATGGGGTTGAATGACAATTTTTCACAAGCAAGGAGCCAAATCTTGTTGATGTCCAGTTTGTCATCTATAGACAAGGCTTATGCTATGATAGTTCAAGAGGAAAGCAGGAAATCATTCATTGGTAGCACCTATGGGCATGCTGGGAATAATGATCCCACTACCTTGTTCACTTCACATCCTACATCTAAACCTAGGAGAAACTATGGTTTGGAATGTGACTTTTTCCATATGAAGTGTCACACTAGAAATGAGTGCTATAAACTGATGAAATGTGTTTTTTGTAATAAGCCAGGACATTTGAAGGAGAATTTGTACAAGATTATTGGATATCCATCTGACTTCAAGCAGAAGAAGAAGGAAAATGCAGTCATGGTAGACATAACTAGACAGTAGGGAATGGGGGCTTCATCAGTTGCAAACACATACCAGGGAAACAACAGTGTTGAACCAGCTCAGTACTTTACCAAGGAGCAATGTGATCAGTTGCTGCAGCTGCTGAATATAGGTTCTATTGCAGGAGCAAGTGCCAATATGACGGGTAAATGTTTTTGTGGTAATGTGACAATGTGTGAAAATTTAGAACTTTGCAAACGGATTGTAGATACTGGTGCTACTAATTACATGACTCGCAACAAGAATTTACTAAAAAATGAAACTTCAGTAGGGAATTCAGGACAAGTACAACTACATACTGGAGATTCAACACCTATTTCACATATGGGGGAATGTCAACTTAATGGAGGTGATGTATTGAAGGATGTATTGTGTGTGCCAACCTTTAAGTTCAATCTCATGTCAGTTTCCAAGGTGATAGAAAATCTGAAATGTAGTGTTACTTGCTTTCCTAAATATTGTGTATTTCAGGACCTCTTGTCTGGGAAGGTGAAGAAGATTGGTAGGAAAGAAGAGGGTCTATACATACTGTCAGCAACATTTGGGAAGGCAATAAGTAGAGCATTTGCAGCAACCAGTAAAGATGGTTTTGATATATGGCGTAAAAGAACAGGATATGTTCTTTTATGCATGCTGTCAGCAACATTTGGGAAGGCAATAAGTAGAGCATTTGCAACAACTAGTAAAGATGGTTTTGAGATATGGCATAAAAGAACAGGACATGTTCCAGTCCAAGTTCTCAAGAGAATTCCTAGTATGCAACAGTATAGTAGAAAATTAGAAAATGAATCAATGTCAAAATGTGAGATTTGTGCCTTAGTTAGACAAACTAGAGTTCCTTTTCCAATAAGTACAAACAGAAGTTCATGCAGTTTTGATTTGATACACATGGACGTGTGGGGACCTTATAAAGTTGAAACTCACAATGGCATGAAGTATTTTCTTACATTGGTTGATGATTTTACAAGGTGGACTTGGGTGTTTCTTATGAGACTCGAGTCTGATGTTGTTTTTTTACTTAAAAACTTTATTGCCATGATAAAAACACAAGTTGGGAGACAAATTAAGATGTTTAGATCTGATAATGGGAGTGAGTTCTTTAATAATGCATGTAGTGATTTGTTTCAAAAGTTTGGGATTCTTCATCAAAGCTCCTGTCCATATACTCTTCAATAGAATGGAGTAGTGGAAATGAGACACATGCACATACTGGAGACTGCTCGAGCAATTAGATTCCAAGGGCATTTACCAGTCAGATACTGGGGACATTGCATTGATGCTGCAATTTACATAATCAATAGGATTCCTTCTTCTATGTTAGGATATAAAACACCATATGAACTACTTCTGGGTAAGTCACCCTCATTGACACACTTGAAAGTTATGGGATGTCTATGTTTTGCTACTAATCTAACAAGACATGATAAGTTTGCACCTCGAGCTGTGAGGTCAGTCTTCCTTGGATATGCTTTGCATCAGAAAGGTTACAGGCTCTTGGATCTGGAGAATAGATTATTCTTCATAAGCAGGGATGTAGTGTTCTATGAAGACATCTTTCCATTTCAGAAAGTAGAAGATCTATCAATTTCTTTGTTCCTAGATGCAACTCCAGTGCCCATACAAGATTTCAATGAGGAACCAGATGTAGTGATGGTTAGTTCAGCTGATGATCAACATCTTGCAACAACAAATGTGTCAGGTACATCTGCTATAGCCCATGATATCTCAAGTACACATGATATTTCTCATAATGTAGAAGACAACAGTGTAGAAAGCCATGTTGATCCTATTGTTCCACCTCATGTTGAGGAACTTAGGAAATCAACAAGGTGTCTAAACCTCCAATATGGCTTAAGGATTATGTTAGAAATGACAGGAAGAATTCTGCAAGTTGTTGTAGATATCCTATTTCAGAGGTGATTGGTTATGAAGCAATTTACTCAAAGTATCAAAGTTATCTAGAAAACTTCTCAGATGAATTGGAACCTTCATCATATTCAGAAGCAGTGAAGAAAAAACGATGGGTAGAAGCAATGCAGGCAAAAATTAAAGCATTGGAGGATAACAAGACTTGGGAGTTAGTATCCTTGCCACAAGGGAATAAGTCAATAGGATGAAAATGGGTTTATAAGATTAAATACAAGGCATCAGGAGAGGTTGAAAGGTTCAAGGCTCGACTGGTGGCTAAGGGATATAATCAGAGAGAAGGCCTAGATTATCAAGAAACCTTTTCACCCGTGGTGAAAATGGTTACTATTAGAAGTGTACTGTCTGTTGCAGCTTCAAGGCAATGGTCCATCCATCAGATGGATGTTTATAATGCTTTTTTGCAGGGTGATTTGTGTGAGGAAGTGTACATGGAGATACCTCAAGGGTTCAATGGACCAAGGAAGGGATTCGGAGTTTGCAAACTGCTTAAGTCTCTCTATGGACTTAAGCAGGCATCCAGACGATAGAATCTCAAGTTGACATCAGCCTTAGTGGATTCTGGTTTTCAACAAAGTCATTTGGACTATTCCTCGTTTACCAAAAGGACAGCAAATCATATGGTGGTTGTTTTAGTTTATGTTGATTATCTACTGATTACTGGTGATTGTCCTATACTAATACAACAGACTAAGGATGCCTTACAAGCCTCTTTCAAGATCAAGGACTCGGGAGTTCTTAAATACTTCCTAGGCATAGAGTTTGCACGAAATAATGATGGTATATTAATGCATCAACACAAATATGTCTTGGAACTTATTGCTGAGTTGGGGTTATCTGGATCCAAACCAGCTTCTTGTCCTATAGAGCCCAATTTGAAACTTACAACTTATGAATTTGATGCTCATATAGGGTCATCTGAGGACACACTATTGCATGATCCAGGACCATATCAGAGACTCTTGGGAAAGCTGCTCTACTTGACTGTTACAAGGCCAGATATTTCTTTTGATGCTCAAAGTTTGAGCCAATTCATGCATATCCCTAAAGTATCTCATATGGAAGCATCACTCAAGGTGGTTAGATATCTCAAAAACATCCCTGGGTTGGGTATTCTCTTGAGTTCTCACTGCTCAGAATTGTTATCTGCATTTTGTGATGCAGACTGGGATGCTTGCCCCAACACAAGAAAGTCAGTTACAGGTTACTTCATCAAGCTGGGATCTTCTTTAATCTCTTGGAAGTCTAAGAAACAATCCACCATTTCTAGAAGTTCAGTTGAAGCTGAATATCGCAGCTTAGCTTCTACTGTTGCGGAGATCATATGGATTCTTGGTCTACTCAAGGAACCGGGAGTGCCTCATGACTCCCCTGTGCCCAAATACTGTGACAACAAATCATCTCTTGCTATTGCTGCCAATCCAATCTTTCATGAGCGTACAAAGTACATTGACATTGATTGTCATTTCATCTGCGAGAAGATACAGCAAGGGGTTGTCACAACTTACTATTGTCCTACAACAGAGCAGGAAAGCTGATATACTTACTAAAGGCCTTGGTCATCAGCAGCATTCATATTTGATTTCCAAGCTAGGACTTCTCAACATCTTTCTTAGTCCTAGCTTGAGGGGGGGGGGGGGGTGTAAAGGATACAACTAACTCACCTAGAGTTTGTTAAATTGTAACTAGTTAACTTAACTATAGTTAGTTTTAGTACTATAGTTAGTTTTAGTACATTTGTCAAATGGTAGTTAGTTAGTTATTAGGCGCACTGTATCTCTTTCTTCATTTTAAGCTTTGACGGTATCAATCACAGAGCAAGCTCTCTTCTTCATCTTTCTCTCTTGTTCATTTTCTGCTTGATTTTGTTGTATGTTGTCGATAAATTCTTCATTATTAACTTTAAATAATGGGTTGTATGATCACATTCTAATTAAATGTTAATGAAATGCGTCAATCTCTTTGTTCTTCCATATTCATATATCAAGATTTATTAAATTTGTTATATCTTTTTCGAATTTAAAGTGATATTTCGATAATTTAAAATTAAATAGAACATATCATGATATAGGTATCATGTTATTTTATGTTAATTATTAAATTTGATTAACCTTGAATGCGTACATCAACGAAAAACTATTGTCAGACGACTTAAAAAATAACTATCGTGTGTTACTAAGAAAATTCTCCCATAAGAATATGTTAATAGATCATATGTTGTCAATTTTTTCAATTTTTACTAAACATGTATTTATCTATAAAAAAATTAACAAAGTATGATTGAAATAATGTTCATGTAACAAAAAATTCCAAAAACCCAACAAAATCGAACAAATCCAAATCGATATAGTCGGTTTGGTTTGATTTTATATTATCTTAAAGCGTAATCACCTCATTTTATATTACTAGTCTCAAGGTACGCGCGATGCGCGTGTATCCTATCTCAATGAATATGATTTATTTATTTATTATATCTAATTAAAAAATAAAATTTTAAGTTACTAAAGATGATTATAAATGTTGATCTTGTATAACTAACTCAATAAAGAAAAAAACTATTTCATAGAAGTTCTCAATTATCAATCAACACTTAACTAAAAAAAAGGTTTATAACTTTATTACTTAATTTCACAAGTTCTCTTGCTTCCTTTTCAGTTTCAGCTAGAACATATAACAAGTTGAACATTTAAATATCGTTGAAGGATAGAACATAAAACATATAACCACATTACTATTAATTAATGAATTTCAAATCATCATAAAAAAGAATGCAATGAAAACCTAAAAATACATTCAAAAATGACATTAAAGCAAGTTAGTGGGAGAATTTAAAATTAAAAGATGGCCATCCATGAGATATTTACTTCAAAGAATGACTTAGAATTAGAATTGAAAGTATATATTTGATTTTGAAGTGTTATTATTCAAGTGATATTAAAGTATTTTAATACTGGCTAACTCTATAGTACTAAATATTTTAAAAAATAATTAATTTTATTTAATGTGAAATCACAAAAATCGATCAACATTTTTTGTTCGAACACATGTCTTTCCTCTTAAATTTAAAGGGCACATCCTTTGGAATATCACATGATAATTAGTGTAAGATTGTGTCAATTAAAATATTTCGCTCGATTTTGGATATCTCTCGTCAACGGTGGTCTTTATGAAATTTCTTTTTATATGCCTTAAGAATTGTGTCAATTGAAAAATGATTTCACATATATGATAAATTTGATTTTTTTTTTGTTTATTCAAATTCTTAATGTTACCTTATACTAAATTTTAAATTTTAAATATTTAATTCTAATTACATTTTTAAAAAAAGAATTATCTTTTTCAAATAGTTAAAAAATCGAATGGGTGGAAAACATTCATGCAAGACATGTTCCAAACAATAAAAGAAAAAAGGAAAACCGTTGTAAATCTCAAAGAATTAATAATCATTATATACCAAAAAAAAATCTAAAATTCGAAAATTTCTTAGGAAGCACTATTATTTTTTTTTAATCAAGAAACCCACTTATATTTAACTTAATTTATCATTATTTAAAAAGGTTAATAGATTTTCATAAATTATCTTATTGGAAATTTGGAATCACTATCATTTTTTGAGTTATAATTGATTTCTTCTCAACATTTGAATAAATGTAATAAATAATTTAAAATTTTGAAAGCTAAAGATATAACATAGAATAATATTATTAATGGTATATTCTGGTCTATTTTGGATGGTTGTTTCGCATCGTTTCATAATGTATTGTATTGTATTGTATTGTATCGTATTGTATTGTATCGTTTGATGAATACAATGTTTGGATAGATTGTATCGTTTGCCGTTGTTTCATGATATCATGCACCAGCAATATGAAGAATAAATTTTGCAATATTATAAAGAAAAATTATGATACGAAATAAATTTATATATAAAAAGGTAGAGTAAATGATAAAATAAAATAATTTAATAATAGTGAAGGGTGAGATGAGATAAAAAGATAAGATAACGACGCAACCACACCAAATCGGTCGTTACATAAAATGACACATTTCGTCGTTGCGTAACGGCGGATTTAACGATACGATATAATAAAGTTTAAGTAACAACCAAGACAAACATCATATTTAAAGTAACAATACGACACAATACAATGGGTAACGACCATCAAAACAAGCTGTAAATATAATTACATAAAAAAAGCAATTTCATATACGAAAACGTAAAACATTATTAAAAGAGGTAAAATGTTATTAAAAGAGGATCACCTCTATTATTATCCAAAAACTCCATACTTTCTCTTTCTATGGTATTTTTAATACTTTCCTTTATTAATTTCATTTATTATTTTTATATGATTCATGTGTAAGATTTATCTAAGGTAAATGTTCAATGTTATAACCTATTTGATAATGTAGTTTGATTTTAATTATTTCAAAACTTTTGCTCACTTGTAAGAGTACTTTGCCGTTTGGAATTCACACCTAAAAAATATATGTTACCAAAAATTTCACACGTTACATCTTTTGTTTCCTTAGAGTTCTATAGATTAAAATACTAATCAATTTCAAAATTCTAAATATTAAGATTTCATAGCTCAAACAAGGAAATAATTTAATATACAATATTTTAGTTGGTTCTAAAGTTCTAAATATTAGGAAAATAACGAAATGACATAGTCCTGAACTGGGGCAACCGGCTGGGCTGGGACTTCCCTCGGTGTCTGCAGGCCCTGTACAACCTGCTCAGGTGTCCGGGCAGCTGGAGTCTGAGTGCCTCCCCCGGCCTGAGATGTAGCGGTAGTAGTAGACACATCAACTGCCTGAGCCAAGCTAGTTGTCACGACCCGAAATTCCACCTTCAGACCGTGATGGTGTCTAACGTTGAACCCGCTAGACAAGCCAACGTTTAATTAAGTTTACTTGTTTACAATTGAACTAACGACAATAACTAGATGTAATGACCCGGTCGGTCGTTACGTAGAACCTGCATTATAATCACCGTTATACACTTGTCATAGTTTGGTTATACTGTTATTGATGTGTTAGAGTTGGTAGGCTTGAATCGGAATGGTCGTAGTGAGATTTTAGTCATTCAGTCTTTAAAAATAGCCTTAAAAATTGGAAAAGTCAGCTGAGAGTTGACTTATTGGTAAACGACCCCGGAATGCGGATTTTATGGCTTGAATATCTTCGTTAGGTGATTTGGGACTTAGGAGTGTGTTCAGAATAATTTTGTGATGTCCGCTGTAGAATTAGGCTTGAATTGGCGAAAGTTAGTTTTTGATGATTTCCGGTCGGCAGTGAAAAATAAGCTATCGGGGTTGGAACAGGTCCGTAATGTCATTTTGGACATGTCTGCAAAATTTCAGGTCAATCAGAGTTGTTTTGGATAGTTTCGGCATCATTGGTGGATTTTAGAAATTTCAAAGTTCTTAGGCTTGAATTCGATGTGATTTTGGTATTTTGATGTTATTTTAGGTGTTTCGAGGGCGCAACTAAGTTTGAATGATCACATGTAACGTGTTAGTATGTTTTGTTGGGGTCCCGAGGGGCTCGGGATTGATTTCGGATGGTTAACGGGAAGTTCGGAGTTGAAAAGGTGCAGCAAAAAGCTGCTGGTGTGGAATCACAGTGATTTCCGCACCTGCGGAAGATTCACCGCAGGTGCAGGCCCGCAGAAGCGGACAAGGGTCGGTAGGTGCGGATTTTGGCTGGCTCAGGGAAGTCGCAGATGCGGAGTGAGGATCGCACTTGCGAAGTCGCAGGTTCGGAGAAGGGGGCGCAGGTGCGGAAGTTAGCCCGTTTAATGAAAGTCGCAGGTGCGGACCTGGGACCGCAGGTGCGGAACCATTGTTCAGAAAGTATAAAAACCTGCCTTCGCGAATTTTAACCCTTTTTCCACCATTGTTGTACGGGTTCCGAGGTTTTTGAGGGATTTTGAAGAGGAAAACGTTGGTGTATCATTGATGTAAGCTTTTTGGACTTAATAACTCGATTATAGGTGATTTAAGACCTTAATATCAGTGTAAATTCATGAAAATCAATAGAAAAAGGGGGAGTTAGGGCTTGAGATTATGAGACCTTTAGGGGTCGATTTGAGGGGTCAAAGAGACTCCGATTTTAGTGCTCTTTATATGTACGGACTCGTGAGATGATGAAGAACATTTTGGTATAAAGATTTCTGAGTTCCGGGATGCGGGACCGGGGGTCGGGTTTTGACCGATTTCGGATTTTGTGCTAAAATCGATATTTTTGAATTTGAATTCATTCCTTAAGCATAATTTGATGATAAAGGTATGATCTTTATAGATTTGGAGCGCTCGGAAGTGGATTCCAGAGGCAAGCGTATTGCGGAATAGTTTCCTTGCTAGTTTGAGGTAAGTAATGTCTTTAAATCCTGTCCTGAGGGTATGAAATCCCGGACTCTACACCCTTTCACGGGTTTTGGAATGCAAAGGTTGGAACTTTGGAAATATATTCCCTATTTAGGCAACTATTGAGTTGTGAAATCAATTTTAAAGCCTATGCTTAATAGTATTGTTATATTTTGATATGATTTGGGATGTAAGCCATGTTTGGGGCCTAGTGCCGATTTACTTACCCCTTGGGGGATGTTTTACTATTTTCTTCACTGAAATGTTATGATTTTCACTCAGTCTTTTCTCGATAAATTGTTTTGACACTCAGAGTATTTTGATACTATTTCTTGAAAAATGAAACACTATTTTTGGGTCGAGAACCCGGTATATTCATGGCCTAAAGGGCATGATGAGAGCGTCTGACTGAGTGAGACTGCGGGCCTATATTGTGAGGATGATATGATATGAGTGAGGATGCGGGCCTATATTGTGTGTGATTTATGCCATGTTGTGGCTTGTTATAGCGCTTGGACTGTAGGATCCCCTCCGGGGTTTGTACATACCCCAGTGAGCGCAGGTACCTAATGAGTGATGCCCGCGGGGCTTATACAGAGTGACTGTAAGGTTGCCTGATGGGCAGAGTGACTGTGAGGTTGCCTGATGGGCAGAGTGACTGTGAGGTTGCTTGATGGGCAGAGTGACTGTGAGGTTTCCTGATGGGCAGAGCGATGGTGAGGTTTCCTGATTGGCTAATACTGAAAGAAATTGTTACGAGAAATGATTATGGTCCGAGGGGCAGATTTATGATGATTTTTACTGAGTTTTTGAACTATGATTCACTTTGTTTTTTTTTCCAAACTGATTTTACTAAGAATTTTACTGAGATATACTGATATTATACTTGTTTTCAAAGGATTTCTGGAAACTGGTTTTGAACTTATGTATTTGATGAATACTATTTGGCGACTTGGTGTTTTACTGGCTTTTGTGAATTGGTGTATCTGCGCTGTGTGTTTTATATTTCTCAGACTGTGATTTATTTTCATTACTACTAAGTTGGCGTACTCATAAAGACTCCATGTGCCTCTGTGCACAAATTCAAGTGACGGTCCGGAGTAGTAGCTGTCCTTGTTCGTAGCAGCAGCTTACGGGATTTCGAGGTAGCTGTCCAGCGTCCACAGCTTCTCCATTTCCCTTCCTTATTTAGTTTTAGCATTGCAATCCTAGATTTAGTTAAAACAATTAGTAGAGTTAGTTTTATTTCGTAGATGCTCGTGACCATGTTGACTCCAGTCTTGGGAGGTGTTGTGTAGACTGTTAGACTATTATTGGGGCGCTAAAAAAAACTTAAATGAATTATTATTTTGCTACGTTGCTATTTTTATTGAACTGTGCCTTATTATAAATCGAACAAATGCGCAGTAATGGGATGGTTGGCTAGCCTAGTTCCACGATAGGCACCATCACGGCCTGTTAGGATTTGGGGTCGTGACACAAGAGCAATTATAATTAAAGAATGCGGAATATTAATAAATTTAAGAACTTTCACGATAAACCTCATAAAACTTCCTAAATTACAACCCCAGAAACCGGTATCACAATCTCACGAACAGTCTAAGATTTCACTAAATACAATGGTATGAAATAAGTGAATACAACTGTCTTGGAATTACAGGATTAGACAGAAGATGAGAAAAAGGATAAGAGGAGACGCCAAGGCTTGCGGACGCCTGCAGGACTACCTCAGTGTCGCCGTGGACTGAAGGCTACTCCCTGAATCACTGTCCACTGGGTCCGCCGCTATAATCTGCACAACATAAAGAAGTGCAGGTGTAGCATCAGTACAACCGTCCCCATGTACTAAGTAAGTGCCGAGCCTAAGCTTGGCGAAGTAGTGACGAGGCTAGGACACGACAACCAATGACACATGTGCAATTCAATAATATAACAGGAAATAAGCAAGTAAATACAACAACGGGGGCAACATGCTGGGGATAAAGGGCAACAACTAACTGAAACAACGGAACAAGGAATAGTTGAAATGTATAAATAACAGCAGGGATTAACAGCTCTGAACAAGTAAATAAACAAAAACGGCACGGCATGTCCCCTCGTGCTATAACCTCACAAACTATCGGCACGGAATGTCCCCTCGTGCATAAATATTAATCACTCGGCACGGAACGTCCCCTCGTACATAAATAATAAACTCTCGGCACAGAATGTCCCCTCATGCATAACCTCACAATCACTCGGCACGGAATGTCCCCTCGTGCATAACATATGTAAAAACAACAATTGACAGGAAATACAATAATAAGAAACCTCAAATGTACATAAATAATCAACAAGTATTCTACCGTCCTGGTAAGGGACTCAACTATAACCAATCTTACTCAGAGGTATAATTTTAACAAATGATCCTCAACCAGACGAATAATCAATAACAATCTACATCATGAAATACCCTCAATGTATCGCTTCAAGAATGACAATTAATTCATTACATAGAGAATATCAAAGAACACTATATAAATCATCAAGTTCGACTCACGGGCATACTCGACCACAACATATAGGTACCCGTAACTTCACCTATACGTTGAACATGGATTAACACATAGCAAATAAGACTCTATACCTATTCCCTCAAGCTAAGGTTAGGCCAAACACTTACCTCGGCTCCAAGAATGCCAATCAAGCCTCTAGCACCGCTTTTCCTCTCGAATCCGACTCCGGAACAATTGTATCTCGATACAATTGACTCAATAACATCAATAATTACTCAACAATTCAATTCCAAAGCCTAATTATAGATTTTCCAACATTCTTCCAAAAAATTTCAAAAATTCGACCCCGGGCCCGCTTGGTCAAAACACGAGGTTCGGACCAAAACCCGATCACCCATTCCCCCACGAGCCCGAATATACAATTTTTTCTGAAATCCAACCCCAAAACGAGGTCAAATTCCCAAATATTCAAAAAAAACCCTAACTCTACCCAAAACCCCAATTTTTACCCTTTAATCCCATGATTTTAGGCCTAGAATCTAATGATTGTTGATGAAAATGGAAGAACACAATGTTAGAATCACTTATCTAAGAGGTTATGGTAGAAGAATTCTTCAAGGGTCTCCTATGGGGTTTGGAGAAGAAGGGGGTTGTGAAGTTTTGTAGAATCCTGTAAAGAACATTCTGATTTTTTGTCACGACCCCAAATCCTAACAGGCCGTGATGGCGCCTATCGTGGAACTAGGCTAGCC
>MDKH01018785.1:0-24826 GCA_005239495.1 Nicotiana undulata
TATATATATATACATATATATATAGGTTTAAATCTAATGTTTCTCAAGTTAAGGTGATAATTGTAGATCACGTTTCTTACCATAACCTAATTTCTATTTATTCTCATAAAAATTTACTGCTTAGAATATATAGTGTTTAGATGGAAGATTAAGAGTATTAAAAGAATAATATTCAAATGTTAATTTTCTTGTAACTTTCAACAGTTACAATGACCTTTTTATTTATTGCTTAGTGGGCTATTAAATATAAGATTCTAAAAGATTACAACTTCATAAGTACAAAATAAAAAAATTTAAGAAAAAGGTATGAGATTTTTGCCTCCAGATTAACCATGAAACTGATACTCTTTCAATTATATCATGAAGAACAGTCATTAACTGCAATTAATCAACAACATACACAAGCAACAAACAAATTTAAATCGCAAGCTCATATCATTGAACAAATAAATTAAAGGATTTGGGAGAATAAAATAGAGTAAGGGATATTTATTTATTTTTTCACCGAGTAAGAAATATTTATAAGTGATTGGAAACTGAAAAAGTTTAGAATTAACATGTAGGTGCGAGACTCTTTTCGTTAAAAAAATTGTTACCTCCTTCCTCCTAATTTATCCCCGACAGATATCGTGGGCTTATATTATTTGCAGGGCTTTTCTTTAGAAGAAGAAAGGGTAGAGTTGCACTAATTTTCACCGTGGCTTGGAGGATTACTTTTTACAATAGGAAACAAAATTACACCAATTCACAAATATCCTCTTTAATTGTTACAACATTTCAATTGTAATGAACATAATGTTGTCCACTTTAATCGTTACAAAATTTAGAAGGATGAGTTGGTTACGAATACGAAGGAACTCAACGTTAGAAGGGGACATATTACTTTAAAATAACGTTTAGAGAGACCTTTTTTTTACCCTTCAGATTCTTATAGCTTAATTAATTGTTATATTTCTATTTAATATCTGTCTTTACAGAATAAAATACTACAAAAATCTCCAGTAACAAACGAGAGGGCTTTGGGTGATTTCCTTGGCAAGAAAAGTCGAGATGGCGATGACATTAGTCTCTATTGCATCTCGTCCAATATCTCTTAGATCTGTGGAAGTTTCTGTACTGTTTTTCTTATCAAATTATTGTAATATAAATTAAGTCTTTGTTGATCAATTTTTGTTCCATCAATAGATATGTAAAGCAGAATCCGAGAAACCAATATTTATCATATGGTCATATTTCTTTCATAACATATGTCGGTTTCTTTACCTATAATATCTTAAGGATTTTATTGCTTGTAATCTATCTTCGACAAGTTGCCACAACAAGAAGGTATCTGTGATTGTGAGTTATATGCATGGCTAACTGGGACCTGGTTTCATGCTGTGGCTTGCGGACATAAATTTTGGCATACTACTTTTCTTGGACGTGATAATCATACGATTGAGTTGGCCGTGGGTTTAAGTATTCTACTGAGCTCCTACATTGTTAGATTCAGATACGAATATAAATTAAAAAAAAAAGAAATTTAACGTTGTTAGAAGAAAAATGTACAAAAGGCTGAAAGATGTGTCTTCCAAGACGTTCAGTGAGTCAAAGTTACTGCAAAAATGTGTGACCTTCTAGATTTGCTTCAATAACTATGTGTTGATTTGTACAAAATAACTTTTTTTTTCTGACAAACTTTGTACTAGATAAGTGTTGTATGTCCGTAGTGTACGAATGAATGCAATTTATTTAGTTTGGCTTTTGAACAAGTTATATCACTACTAAAAACAACAAATTTGAGACCGTCAAATCAGTCGGAAATTGATCGGAAAGCGTGTTTATCCAGCGAATTTTCGACTGAAAAGTGTTAGTTGAAAAACATGTGGTCGCAATATTTTGTGACAGAATCTGTCGAAAATTTGCGACAGATTCAATCGCAAATTGAAAAATACGGGGACATTTGTAATTTGGCCATTTTCGACCGAATCAGTCGCAAATTTAACGACCGATTCAGTCGCTGACCTAAATTAAAAAAAAACAAATATAAATTAAAGGTTGCGATTGACTCCGTCGGAAATTTTAAAAATAAAACTAATTTTTAATTAATTATTCAGACTGAATCTGTCGTAAATATTAATTATTAGTTACTTAAAAATATCGATATTTCTCCATCAGTCGCAAATGTTAATTAAATTTTGTTAGAAATTTTCAATTTGCGACTGAATCAGTCGCATCTAGGTAATTCTTGGTGAAACTTGCGACTGATTCAGTCGCAAATCTAGGCATTATTAAGCATAATTCTGATGTATTTCTAACTACAAAACAACTAACCAAACACCTAACAAAACACCTAACCACTAGACAAAAACCTAATATAACAATCCAAATATGTGATGACCCAAGGAGTCATTTTATGAATTAAGACTCCGTTCTAGGCTTATTAGCCATAAAAGACTAATTTTAATTACCTCGATTTGCGTGCACATTACGGGCTTGAAACCGAAAATCTTTTATGTGAAAATATAAGAAATAATAATTTTTAGAGTTAACGTTTGGTTTTAGTTGACTTGTGTCAACATTTTGAGTAAATGGACCCAGATCTGTGTTCCGACGATCCCGAGAGGTCCGCGGTAAAATATGCGACTTGGGCGTATGCCCGAAATTGAATTCCGAGGTCCCAAGCCTTAGAAATCAATTTTTGAAGAGAAAATTGTTTTGTTGAATTTTTAATAAAATGAAGAAATGAATTAATGTTTGAAATCATTGGTATCGGGCCCGTATTTTGGTTTTGGAGACCGGTACAGATTTGTTATAGTATTTAAGTACTATGTGAAATTTGGTAAGAATCAGAGTTGATGTGACGTGATTCGGACGTCCGATTGAGAAATAGTGAAATTTAAGTGTTCTTGAGAAAAATGATGAGTTTTGAGGTTTAACTCATAGTTTTAGATGTTATTTCATGATTTGATCACATGAGCAATTACATATGATGTTTTTAGACTTGCGTGCATGTTTGGTTTAGAGCCCCGAGGGCTCGGGTGATTTTCGAATAGGCAACGAGATGTTTTACACTTAAGAAATCTGCTGTAAAAAAAATCTGTTTCTGGTGCTAGTGGATTTGTGCTTCGCGATCGCGTAGTGTAAATTATTTGGGTCATTTTTTTTGTTTTATGCAAACGCGTTTTGGGCTACGCGAATGTCACGACCCAAATCCTAACCCAGGTCGCGATGGCACCCAACACTGCTGTCAGACAAGCCAACATTAATCTACTAGCTAGTTTCATTTTATTTTACCAAAACCTTTCCAACATTTACTTAATTTTAATTTAAGCAATTCAATAATAACGAATAACATAGGAAATTCTTTAAGTTGAGATGACCAAAAGAAGTCATGATTTAATAATTACATTCCAAAAGAATAGTCTACTAGCGTGTGTGTCAGGAACTAGTGTCACAAGTCTACAGGCATCTAGTAGAGTAAAACTAAATGTGATAACCCAAAAGGTCATCCTAAGTAATTCTAGCTAAATCTGTGTTCCGAGGCCCTGAAAGCCTTCGTTAATCTCACCTCGATATGCGTGCGCAACCCGGGTGTGTAGCCGGGAAGTCTTTATGTTGAAATTTGATGAAAATGGAATTTTATGATAATTAAATGAATAAGGTTGACTTTGGTTAACATTTTTGGTAAACGGACCCGGACCCGTGATGTGACGGTCCCGGAGGGTCCGTAGGAAAATATGGGACTTAGGCGTATGCCCGGAATCGAATTCCGAGGTCCCAAGCCCTAGAAATAAATTTTTAAAGAAAATTATTTTCTGAAAATAATAAAGGATTTTGAAAATGAATAATTACGTGAAAACCGTGTTATCGGGCCCGTATTATGGTTCCGGAGCCTGGAACAGGTTTATTACATGTTATTTGTTTTATCTGTGAAATTTGGTGTAAAACGGATTTGAAATGACGCATTTCGGATCAAAATTGGAAAAAGTTAAGCTTTATGAAGTTTTAAGAAATTTCTATGAGTTTTGAGGTTTAATTCCTTGTTTTGATGATATTTTGATGATTTAAAAGCTTGAACAAGTCCGTATAATGTTTTGGGAGTCGTGTGTGCTCTTGGTTTTGAGACCCGAGGGCTCGGGTGAGTTTCGAATAGCTAACGGGGTGAGTTAAAGTGTAAAAATCTGGTGTAATTGCATTTTGCTGGGGTCAGTTCCATTACTCTATGCGATCGCATTGATTGGTCCGCGATTGTATAGCTTCGTGCCTGGGAGTAGACCGTTACACTATGCGATTGCATAGCACCCTCCGCGATCGGATAGTGTATTAGGTGGGTAAGGGGAGCCGGGGGGTGGGGGGTGGGAAGTACTCTCTGCGGTCGCAACTTCTCCTGTGCGATCGCATAGTGAAGAAACAATATACCTGTGCGATCGCAATAGTCATTCCGCGATCGCAGTGCACCCAGTCTTGGACTCTATGCGATCACATCCCTTCTTCCGCGATCGCATAGAGATATTTCGCCCAGTCGTTTTTTTAAGTCACCGAATTATTTCGGGATTTCTCCCATTTTTCACAACCCTTCTTCTTCCACAACCCATATAGGCGATTTTTGAAGAATCTTTCCTCCATAACTCCATAGGTAAGTGTTCTTAACATTATTTTCTCTTGTTTTCATCAATCAATCACTAGAATCTTGGCCTAAAATCCAAGAATTAAAGTAGAAATTAGGGGTTTCGGGTAGAGTTAGGTTTTGGGGAATTTTGGGTAACTCAACCCCAATTTGGGGTCGGATTTCAAAATAAATTATATATTCTAACTCGTGGGGGTAGGGGTGAACGGGTTTTGGTCCGAGCCTCGTGTTTGGACCAAGCGGGCCCGGGGTCGAATTGTGGGATTTTTGGAAGAATGTTGGGAATTGTATATTTAAGTTACGGGATTGTGTTATTGAGTCTTTATTGATATTATTGAATTAATTATGCCTAGATATCGTTGTTTCGGAGTCGGATGCTAAAGGAAAAACGGTGTTAGAGGGTTGATTGCTATATTTTGGACCCGAGGTAAGTGTCTTGCCTAACTTTGGTAAGGGATTAGGTATTGTATGTTATGTGTTATATGTCTATCATGTTCAATGTATAGGTGAGGTGACGAGTATCTATACATTGTGAGTCTAGCATGCCCCTGAGTCTATTTTGATAAAATTCAATTATTTCTTCAATGTTCATTATATTACGTGATTGCCTCTACTTGAGAAGTTGATTGTGGTTGATGTACTGGTTGTAGAGATTATGAAATGTTGGTTCAATTGAGAATCCAAGTACGCAGTATATATATTGAGTTGGTTGGTTATAACTGAGACTCTTGTTGGGCATTTATTGAGATATTGACTGATATTTTCCCCTTGCCGGGTGATTTGAACTGTATTTTTCCACTATGCTGCATTCCTTGCCATACACATTGTCTTGCATTGGTGAGGAAGAGAGTAAAAGCACGAAGGGTGATATCATGCCATGTTTTACATTGATTACATCATATCATGCATAGTGAGGAAGAGAGTAAAAGCACGAAGGGTTATGCCGTGCCATGTTTACATTCATTGAAAGCACGAAGGTTAATGCCGTGCCATATTTACATTAATTGAAAGCACGAAGGTTAATGCCGTGTCATGTTTACATTCATTGAAAGCACGAAGGTTAATGCCGTGCCATATTTACATTAATTGAAAGCACGAAGGTTAATGCCGTGTCATGTTTACATTCATTGAAAGCACGAAGGTTAATGCCGTGCCATATTTACATTCATTGAAAGAACGAAGGTTAATGCCGTGCCATGTTTACATTCATTGAAAGCACGAAGGTTAATGTCGTCCCATGATTACATTGATTACATTTTACATTCCATTGGTGAGGAAGAGAGTAAAAGCACGAAGGGTGATGCCGTGCCATGTTTTTACATTGATTACATCATATCATGCATTGGTGAGAAAGAGAGTAAAAGCACGAAGGGTGATGCCGTGCCATTGTTATCATTCAGACATTTACATTCATTCTTTATCATTCTCCGATAAATTGTTTCTTATCCTATTTGGTGTTACTTAACTGCTCTATCTTATTGTTTCCCCTTTATTTGCTCCCGTGCCCCTATATGATTGTTATTTTCCTTGCCCTTGTTATCTGTATTACGTGTTGTAGAATAGGACAGGTGAACGCTATTGCTAAGTCTAGCCTCGTCACTACTTCGGCCGAGGTTAGTCTCGGCACTTGCTCAGTACATGGGGTCGGTTGTACTGATACTACACTGCACTTCTCAATGTTGTGCAGATCCCGCATTCGGACCTAGTGGACTGCTCTGAGGGAGTCACCTTCAATCCACACCGAGCTTCAAGGTATACCGCTGGCATTCGTGGACCTTGGAGTCTCTCTTGCGTATTAGTCCTCTATTTGTCTTAATTCTTCTATAGTTCTAAAGACAATATTGTATTTCTTCAAGACCGTTGTATTTAGTAATCAGTAGACAGTCCGTGAGTTGTGACACCTCGATTTTGGGATTATGCGGCGTTGTATATTTTACTATTTCATTGTGCATTTTCAGATTACTATTACACTTCTACTGTAAGAATTTGAAGTAAATGTTATTTACGCTGAGCTTTGAAAGGTTTTACCTTTATTACTATTAAATTGGATTTAAATTTGTTAGATCTTTTGCATACATTGGCTTGTCTAGCGGGTTCAACGTTAGACGCAGTCACGACCTGAAGGGTGGGATTTTGGGTCGTGACAAGTTGGTATCAGAGCTCTAGATTGCGTAGATCTCACAACTCACGAACAACCTTGGTAGAGTCTGAGGGATCGGTACGGAGACGTCTGTACTTATCCCCCAGAGGCTGCAAAGTTAGGAATAACTCCACATTTCTTCATCTCCATCGTGCAAACTTATCCTATCATTGATGACTGAACTTGCCTACTCTTGTCCTCTCACTAATCTCGACAGCACGCAAAGCGTTTTCGACCGAGCAAGAGATGAAGCCCCAATGACAGCTACGATCAAGGGAAAAGACAGAAGCATAGCACAGTCTAAAGCTCGAACATCAACACTTATTGTACAGTCTCGAATGGATCTAGATGCGGAGGTTCTAGCTCTGTCAGTGCATGTTGGACGAGTTCAGATTCTGGAAGGATTTGTAGCCACTCCATGGTTGCAGGATGCATTAGCCCGTTTATTGAGATTGGGCAAGTTACCAAACAAGCTCCACTCCATTTCAGTGGTATATCTTTTGAGGACCCACATGATTTTCTTGATCGCTTCTATGAGGTATTGCACACCATGGGAATAAGTGTAAAGAGACGGGGTTGATTTATATGAGCTGAGGGGTTAGCATTGTGGATTATCAAGTAGGGTGACCTATGGCTTGTGCCACGTGGGGAAGTCCATTGTCAAGGAATAGATTACGAGGCCATGTGTTGTATCGATTTGGGCTTGGGAGGCGTAAGGCCGAGGATTTTGCAAGGGATAAAGCTGGGAATTTCGGTGCGTTGTCTCCTTAACAACCTTACACCTCAGTACGAAAGGATTTATTCAAACAACTTTAAGTCTACAGAAAATCTACTCAGCGTGGAAGTCACGATCGCGTCAGGTCATATGACGGTATCAGGATATGCCATCAGGTTCGATAAGTTAACCGTCATTCTCCTACGTTGGTTCGTATAGCCAGAGGGCGAGTCCCCAGACTCATTAAAGGATTCAAAAATGATTGTAAATTTTGGACGACTCAGGGCAGGATGATTCTTTGTGTCGGCTAGTGGTAGAAATTGCCTTAGGCTTGGGAGGGTCATATTTCACCAGAGCACTCAGGCTACGTGCCCCATTGCAGCTACAACTCAACTACATGTCCACTTAGTGAAGAAGGAACCGGAAGGTCGGAAGTGGAAGTTAACTTCTTAGAGGTGGAGACCCAGTTTGTTGTTATATTTTCTATGGTATGGATGAGGTCGTTACATTAAAGGGTTTCATTAAAGAACATTCTCTAATTACTATAAAGTGACGATTTTCTGAACTTAATTCGATTATGCTCATCTAATAAAATTCTTCTAATATGCTCCACTCTCGGGTGAGCTTCATAACTCTAAAAAAAATCTACTTATGTGAATACTTGTATTGAGAAATCCTATGGGAATAACTGTGTTTACCATTACGTGTTGAAATTTTGTTTAACAGAAAATATTTAAATGAAGTAAATGGAATGTTTCGAGGGGCCCGATATGCATATTACTTGTGATTCAGGATTGAGGACGAGATCCTCGCGTGTTAACATGATTTGGTATAGTTAGACCGGGCCTCAATCCGCGGTGGAAGTTATGTAAAGATGAAACCCTTGTGATGGAAAATCTAGTGTTTAAATTCTCCCTTGTGAATTAAGCTTGTATCTTTTACTATAATACTGGTAGGAAGTCATGCTTGTTAAAAGACTTATGTGTAAAATAGGAGTAGTAATAATAATATTAATTAATAAATAAATAAATAAACTAATTAACCATCTGTGCGTAATTTGCTAAATTCGTGCTAGAATTATGGAGCCTTAACTTACAAGGTAGGTGCCCGCCCCGGGTGGCGTTAGATGAGGCACGTTATTTTGGGTAATTATGAGGTCTTTAGGCATCTTATCCCGATATCAGCATTGTGAAAGTATTGGAGGAGGAGTTACAGGATTTTTTGGATAAAGGCTTCATTAGGCCTAGTGTTTCTCCTTGGGATGCTCCAGTATTGTTCGTGAAGAAGAAAGACGACTCAATGAGGAAGTGTATTGACTACCGACAATTGAATAAGGTTACTATCAGGAACAAGTATCCTTTGCCGAGGATTGCTGACTTATTTGATCAGCTTCAGGGTGCTATGGTGTTCTTTAAGATAGACTTGAGATCTGGTTATCATCAGCTGAGGATTTGGGATTCTGATGTCCCTAAGACGGCTTTTCACACTCGTTATGGGCATTATGAGTTTTTGGTTATGTCGTTTGGGTTGACTAATTCCCCCGCTGCTTTTATGGAGTTGATGAACCGGGTATTCAGGCCTTATTTGGACTCGTTCGTTATTGTTTTCATTGGTGATATTTTGATATTCTCTCGCAGCCGAGAGGAGCACGAGCATCACCTTAGAGTCGTCCTCTAGACTTTGAGGGATAGGCAGTTGTATGCCAAGTTTTCTAAATGCGAGTTCTGGTTGAGTTCTTTGGCATTCTTGAGCCACGTTGTATCGACAAAGGGCATTCAGGTGGATCCGAAGAAAGTTTCAGCAGTTAGAGATTGGCCTAGGCCCACTTCAGCCACAGAGATTCGGAGTTTCTTAGGCCTAGCAAGCTATTATCGCCGGTTCGTGGAGACATTTTCATCTATAACATCCCCTATGAACAAGTTGACGCAGAAGAGTGTTCAGTTCAGATGGTCTGAGGAGTGTGAAGCGAGCTTTCAGAAGCTCAAGACAACATTGACCAACACACCAATTTTGGTATTGCCCACAGGTTCAACTTCGTATACCGTGTATTGTGATGCTTCACGGGTTGGGCTTGGTGCGATATTGATGCATGATGGCAAGGTCATAGCCTATGCATCTCATCAGTTGAAGATCCACGAGAAGAATTATCCAGTTCACGACTTGGAGCTTGCGGCTATTGTTCATCCCTTGAAGATTTGGAGGCACTATTTGTATGGGGTACCGTGTGAAGTATTCACTGATCACAAGAATTTGCAATACTTGTTTAAGAAAAAGGAGTTGAATATGAGGCATAGGAGGTGGTTAGAGTTGCTGAAGGATTATGATATTACTATTCTTTATCATCCGGGGAAGGCCAATGTGGTGGCCGATGCTTTGAGCCGGAAGACAGTCAGTATGGACAACCTAGCTTATTTATCAGTCGGGGAGCGATCTCTTGCGTTGGATGTTCATGCCTTAGCCAACCGATTTGTGAGATTAGAGGTTTCTGAGACTGGCAGTGTGTTGGCCCATACCGTAGCCCGTTCTTCCTTGTATGATCGTATCCTTGCCAGGCAGTATGATGATCGTCATTTGTGTGCTCTTAGAGATGCGGTTCGGCACGGGCGTGCCAAGCAGGTCACAGTCGATGCTGAGGGAGCTTTGAGATTACAGGGTCGTATTTATGTGCCCGATGTTGATGGCATTCGTGAGTTGATATTGCAGGAGGCCCATAGTTCCCGGTATTCCATTCATCCAGGCACCGCGAAGATGTACCAGGATTTGCGGCAGCATTATTGGTGGCGTAGAATGAAGAAGGATATTGTGGCTCATGTAGCTTGGTGCTTAAATTGTCAGCAGGTTAAGTATGAGCACCAGAGACCCGGTGAATTGATGCAGCAGATTCAGCTTCCCGAGTGGAAGTGGGAGCGTATCACGATGGACTTTGTAGTTGGACTCCCACAGACTCATAGGATGCTTGATGCAGTGTGGGTTGTTGTGGATAGGCTGACCAAGTCAACGCATTTCATTCCAGTATCAGTGTCTGATTCGACAGAGAAGTTGGAAAGATTTACATGAGAGTGATTGTTAGATTACATGGTGTTCCCATATACATTATCTCAGACCGGGGTACTCAGTTTACCTCCCATTTCTGGAGGGTATTTCAGCGAGAGTTGGGCACACAGATTGATTGGAGCACAATAATTCATCCTCAGACGAACGGACAGTCCGAGCGTACTATTTAGATTCTGGAGGATATGTTGCGAGCTTGTGTGATTGATTTTGGTGGACCATGGGACCAGTTCTTTCCTTTAGCAGAGTTTTCCTACAACAACAGTTATCAGTCTAGCATTCAGATGTCCCCGTATGAGGCGTTGTATGGTAGACGGTGCCGGTCTCCAGTTGGATGGTTTGAGCCGGGAGAGGCTAGATTGTTGGGTTCTGAATTAGTCTAGGATGCCTTGGACAAGGTGAAGATTATTCAGGATAGGCTTCGTACAACTCAGTCCAAGCAAAAGAGTTATGCGGACAGCCAAATTCGAGATTTGGCCTTCATGGTAGGAGATCAAGTGTTTCTCAAGGTGTTGCCTATGAAGAGTGTGATGAGGTTCGAGAAGAAGGGCCAGTTGAGCCCTAGGTACATCGATCCATTCGAGAATTTTGGAAAAGGTAGGAGAGGTGGCCTACAGACTTGCCTTGCCATCGCATTTGTCAGCCGTGCATCCAGTGTTTCATGTATCTATGCTCTGGAGGTACATGGTAGATCCTTCTCATGTTCTTGACTTCAGCGGTGTCCAGTTGGACAAGGATTTGACCTATGAGGAGGAGCCAATAACTATATTAGATAGGCGAGTTCGCCAGTTGAGATCGAAGAGTTATCCTTCGGTTCGTGTTCAGTGGAGAGGTCAGCCTGCCGAGGCAGCTACTTGGGAGTCCGAGTCCGATATGAGGAGTCGTTATCCCCATCTTTTCTCAAACTCAGCTACTTTTCTAAGTCCGTTCGAGGATGAACGTTTGTTTTAGAGGTGGAGATTGTGATGACCCAAAAGGTCATCCTAAGTAATTCTAGCTAAATCTGTGTTTCGAGGCCCCGAAAGCCTCCGTTAATCTCACCTCGATATGCGTGCGCAGCCCGGGCGTGTAGCCGGGAAGTCTTTATGTTGAAATTTGATGAAATAGAATTTTATGATAATTAAATGAATAAAGTTGACTTTGGTCAACATTTTTGGTAAACGGACCCGGACCCGTGATGTGACAGTCCCGGAGGGTCCGTAGAAAATATGGGACTTGGGCGTATGCCCGGAATCGAATTCTGAGGTCCCAAGCCCGAGAAATGAATTTTTAAAGAAAATTGTTTTCTAAAAATAATAAAGGATTTTGAAAATGAATAATTATGTGAAAACCGTGTTACCGGGCCCGTATTATGGTTCCGGAGCCTGGAACAAGTTTAAATGTTATTTGTCTTATCTGTGAAATTTTGTGTAAAACGGACTTAAAATGACGTGTTTCGGATCAAAATTGGAAAAAGTTAAGCTTTATGAAGTTTTAAGAAATTTCTATGAGTTTTGAGGTTTAATTCCTTGTTTTGATGATATTTTGATGATTTAAAAGCTTGAACAAGTCCGTATGATATTTTGGGAGTCGTGTGTGGTCTTGGTTTTGAGACCCGAGGGCTCGGGTGAGTTTCAGATAGCTAACATGGTGAGTTAAAGTGTAAAAATCTGGTGTAATTGCATTTTGCTGGTGTCAGTTCCATTACTCTATGCGATCACATTGATTGGTCCGCGATCGCATAGCTTCGTGCCTGGGAGTAGACTGTTACACTATGCGATCGCATAGCACCCTCTGCGATTGCATAGTGTATTAGGTGGGTAAGGGGAGCCGGGGGGAAGTACTCTCTGCGGTCGCAGCTTCTCCTGTGCGATCACATAGTGAAGAAGCAGTATACATGTGCGATCACAATAGTCATTCCGCGATCGTAGTGCACCCAGTGTTGGACTCTATGCGATCGCATCCCTTCTTCCGCGATCACATAGAGATATTTCGCCCAGTCGTTTTATTTAAGTCCCAAAACAAAATTATTTCGGGATTTCTCCCATTTTTCACAACCCTTCTTCTTCCACAACCCACCTAGGCGATTTTTGAAGAACTTTTCCTCCATACTCCATAGGTAAGTGTTCTTAACATCATTTTCTCTTATTTTCATCAATCAATCACTAGAATCTAGGCCTAAAATCCAAGAATCAAAGTAGAAATTAGGGGTTTTGGGGAATTTTGGGTAACTCAACCCCAATTTGGGGTCGGATTTCAAAATAAATTATATATTCTAACTCGTGGGGGTAGGGGTGAACGGGTTTTGGTCCGAGCCTCGTGTTTGGACCAAGCGGGCCCGGGGTCGAATTGTGGGATTTTTGGAAGAATGTTGGGAATTGTATATTTAAGCTACGAGATTGTGTTATTGAGTCTTTATTGATATTATTGAATTAATTATGCCTAGATATCGTTGTTTCGGAGTCGGATTCTAAAGGAAAAGCGGTGTTAGAGGGTTGATTGCTATATTTTGGACCCGAGGTAAGTGTCTTGCCTAACGTTGGTGAGGGATTAGGTATTGTATGTTATGTGTTATGTGTCTATCATGTTCAATGTATAGGTGAGGTGACGAGTACCTATACATTGTGAGTCTAGCATGCCCCTGAGTCTATTTTGATAAAATTCAGTTATTTCTTCAACGTTCATTATATTACGTGATTTCCTCTACTTGAGAAGTTGATTGTGATTGATGTACTGGTTGTAGAGATTATGAAATGTTGGTTCAATTGACAATCCAAGTACGCAGTATATATATTGAGTTGGTTGGTTATAGCTGAGACCCTTGTCGGGCATTTATTGAGATATTGACTGATATTTTCCCCTTGCCGGGTGATTTGAACTGTATTTTTCCACTATGATGCATTCCTTGCCATACACATTGTCTTGCATTGGTGAGGAAGAGAGTAAAAGAACGAAGGGTGATGCCGTGCCATGTTTTTACATTGATTACATCATATCATGCATAGTGAGGAAGAGAGTAAAAGCACAAAGGGTGATGCCGTGCCATGTTTACATTCATTGAAAGCACGAAGGTTAATGCCGTTCCATATTTACATTCATTGAAAGCACGAAGGTTAATGTCGTGCCATGTTTACATTCATTGAAATCACGAAGGTTAATTTCGTGCCATATTTTACATTTATTGAAAGCACGAAGGTTAATGTCGTGCCATGTTTACATTCATTGAAAGCACGAAGGTTAATATCGTGCCATGATTACATTGATTACATCATACATTCCATTGGTGAGGAAGAGAGTAAAAGCACTAAGGGTGATGCCGTGCCCTGTTTTTACATTGATTACATCATATCATGCATTGGTGAGAAAGAGAGTAAAAGCATGAAGGGTGATGCCATGCCATTGTTATCATTCAGACATTTACATTCATTCTTTATCATTCTCCGATAAATTTATTCGTATCCTATTAGGTGTTACTTAACTGCTCTATCTTATTGTTTCCCCTTTATCTGCTCCCGTGCCCCTATATGATTGTTATTTTCCTTGCCCTTGTTATCTATATTACGTGTTGTAGAATAGGACAGGTGAACGCTATTGCTAAGTCTAGCCTCGTCACTACTTCTGCCGAGGTTAGGCTCGGCACTTGCTCAGTACATGGGGTCGGTTGTACTGATACTGTACTACACTTCTCAATGTTGTGCAGATCCCGCATCCGGACCCAGTGGACTGCTCTGAGGGAGTCACCTTCAGTCCACACCGAGGTTCATGGTATACCGCTGGCGTTCGTGTACCTTGGAGTCTCTCTTGCTTATTAGTCCTCCATTTGTCTTAATTCTTCTATAGTTCTAAAGACAATATTGTATTTGTTCAAGATCGTTGTATTTAGTAATCAGTAGACAGTCCGTGATTTGTGACACCCCGATTTTTAGATTATGCGACATTGTATATTTTACTATTTCATTGTGAATTTTCAGATTACTATTACACTTCTGCTGTAAGAATTTGAAGTAAATGTTATTTACGCTCAGCTTTGAAAGGTTTTACCTTTATTACTGTTAAATTGGATTTAATTTTTTTAGATCTTTTGCATACGTTGGCTTGTCTAGCGGGTTCAACGTTAGACGCAGTCACGTCCTGAAGGGTGGGATTTCGGGTCGTGACACCAAAAGAAATGAAAGTCTATCCTATTGTCTGGGAAAATATAGACAGAAATAGCAAAAGAAAGGATCCATAATGCTGCTGAATGTCATCCAGAGAAACAACTCACCGTAAAGTCTAAACCAAGTATAAGTTAGTGACGAGCTCCGGACTAATACCCAGATGCACCTGCCTCAGAACCTATATAATTATGTCCAGAGCGTAGCATGAGTACATAAACAATATGTACCCAGTAAGTATCCAGTCTAATCTCGAAGAAGTAGTGACGAAAGATCGACTTGACACTTACTAGGGTCCAAACAGTATATCTAGGTGTAAAATTTAAAGAGAATAGCAAGTACACATGGATAATAGAACAATGAATATCAACCATACTTACAAAACCTGTTTGCGAGGCGAAATGCCAACATACAAATTATGAATTGTTTTTCCAAGACATCTAATAGTTTTAAAATCATGACTAATATCAAACAAGTAGCATGCACAAAATATATTAGAAGGTACGGTTTGGGCCAACATAATAATAAATGTGCACTGCCGAAGGGTCGAACGGCGCAAACCATAGATGCATCTATTAACCTGACGTGGCGTACGACCTGCTCCCATAAGAGTAGTGGAAAGAATCACTCCGCTCGCGGAATATATATATTGTGAAGGGGTCACACCTAAACACAACATTTTTCTTTAAATCCTTTCCCAGAATAATAATTTAAACACCAAGTTCTAGGATCTCTTGAAAACAAGCTCGCATACAAAGAAATCACAAGGCATATAGTTCAATTATGGAATTCATAAGGCATGATGTGAACCTAACTACCCGGACATAACAAGAATAGTCACTACGCACAAACTCTCGTCACCTCGTACGTACGTAGTCCCCACAAATAATGACACACAGTTAATTACTTCACCTATGTGGACAATTCCCTCTTACAAGGTTAGAAAGGAGACTTACCTCGTTTCAAGCCTACTTTCCGGGCCAAGAATGTGCTCGAAACTCCAAATTCGTCGCCTGAGGACTAGAAACTAGCCAAACATCACATAAATAAATCAATCTAAGCTTAAAAGTTCACAATTCTCCTATTTAAATGATTAATTCAACCTAATTTGCAAAATCCCAAAATACACCCCCGGACCCACATGCTCGGATTCCGGAAATTTTCAAGGGAAATAATCACCCATAACCTAAGGATCAATACTATATAGTTTTTGCATGATTTCATAACAAGTTCCTTGGCAATTTCTCATTTTTATCAAAAACCTAGGTTTTACTCTAAACCCATAATTTTGTGTGTTAATCTACCCAAGAATTCAAGTATTAAACTCACTTTATGGTAGGAATTACTTACCTTAAAATTTCTAGGTCGAATCTCTCCTTTGCAAGCTCCCCAAGTCGACCAAGATGAAAGAAAATGGTTCAAAATGACTAAGTCTTGAATGGTTCAACACGCCGAACCTACCTATACTACTCGGAATGACACCAAATTTTGTGAGCAAGTCATAAATGACATAACGGAACTATTCTAGGTCTCTGAATTCCATTCGGACCTCGATAACACAAAATCACGTTCTAAACCTCAATTTTTGAACTTAAGGAATCATATTTCACTATTTGGCGCCGAAACGCTCCCGGGTCACCCAAAACCCGTTCCGAACATACGCCCAAGTCCGAAATCATCATACAAACCTACCGGAACCTTCAAATCTAGATTCCGAGGTCGTTTACTAAAAATGTTGACCGAAGACAAACTTGTCCTTTAAGGCCAACCTTAGGAACTAAGTGTTCCTATACCACTCCAAACTCCCCCAAACCTCGAACCAACCATCCCCGCAAGTTATAAATCACTAAAAGAAACTACGAGAAGTCTCATTTAGGGACACGGGATTCAAAAACACAAAACAACTGGTCGGGTCGTTACAACGAACACACTGAGTCATGGGCCTGGGGAGGGGAGCCTTGTTTTCTTCTATGTGAACGCGACCTTAGGGCCTGCGATCGCGAAGGTCCCAGTTGGTAAAGCTATGCGAATGCGTCCGTTATTACGCGAATGCGAAACCCACATGGTCCTGACCCATCGCGAACGCGATGAAGGCCTGCCCAGTCATATAAAATCAATTTTTAAAACGGGCAGAACCCTTTCTTCATATTTTTGAACTACAAAGGCCTAGAATTTAGCCAATGTTTCGAACTACAAAGGCCTAGAACTCTTCTCTTTCAATTACCCAATGTTTTTCAACACTTTTCAATAAAAAAATTAGAATTTTCATGGTAGAAATTGAGGTTTTGGGTAGAATTAGGGAATTTTGTAAAAATCGAATTTTGACCTCGAATTGTGGTCGGATTTCAAAACTAATTGCATATTCGGGCTGGGGGTGAATGGGTAAACGTAATTTTGTCCGAACCATGAGTTTGGACCAAGCAGGCCCAGGGTCGGATCTTAACTTTTTTTTTGAGAAAACTTAGGAAAAATCATAAATTTTCAGCAAAGTTACTTCCTTTAGCATTAATTATTGATATTAAGCTAATTATGATTAGATTCGAGTGTGTTGGAGGTGAATTCAAAAGAAAAAGCTATAATTGAGCAGTGAGTGGCAAGCATAATTGAGGTAAGTATTTGGCCTAACCTTAGCTTGAGGGAATATGTGTTGTTGTCTTGTTCGCTACGTGTTAGTGTTGAGTACGACGTATACGTGTTGTGACGAGTATCTATACATTGGTGTCGAGCATGCTCGTGGGTCTTATACTGTGACTGTGCTGTCCATGCTTAAACTGATGAATATACATGTTGAACAAGACTTATGATGATTTCTTGGTAATTGACCATTGTTGAGCATTGGCTCAAGTTGGGATTTATTTCGCGAAGTTAACTGTTGATTGGTTATAGTTGATTCCCTTGTCGGGATGTATTTGTTTCCATTGCTGATTCCGTTGTCGGGATGTATTTGTTTCTATTGCTGATTCCCTTGTCGGGATGTATTTGTTTCTATTGCTGATTCCCTTGCCGGGATATTATTGTTTCCACTGTATGGGTGAGGTAAGAGTGATAAAGCACGAAGGGTGATGCCGTGCATATTTACCTTTATATTTATGCATATGGTGAGGAAGAGTGATAAAGCACGAAGGGTGATGCCGTGTACATTTACATTTATATTTATGCATATGGTGAGGAAGAGTGATAAAGCATGAAGGGTTATACCGTGCACATTTACATTTTTATTGATGCATATGGTGAGGAAGAGAGTAGAGCATGAAGGGTGATGCCGTGTACTCTATTTATTATTCGGTGAGGCTGAGAGTAAAAGCACGAAGGGTGATGTCGTGCAAGTTTCCTTTCTATTTTTAATTGCTAAAATTATTGTTGATCACTATCTGTGTTTGCCTTATTTTTTCCCTCGTTTATTATGTTAGAAATTCCCCATCGCATGCTCTCTTCCCATTAATTGCTATTTATTTTAAATTCCTTAATTGTTGTTATTCCTGCTAGCAAGATTATATAAATATCAAGGTTTTATGTGGTGTCTTGTCCTAGCCTCGTCAATACTTCGCCGAGGTTAGGCTCGACACTTACTTAGTACATGGGGTCGGTTGTACTGATACTACACTTTGCACTCTTTTGTGTAGATCCAGGTACTGACCAGCGTTAGGAGATCTTAGTAGCCCGCATTCATCATTCGTAGATACGAGGTAGATCTGCCGGCGTCCGCAGATTCCCGGAGTCTTCTCTTAGTTCTATAGACACTGTTTTTATTATATTCAAAACAATTACATTAATTCTTTCAGCCCATTATTTGTAGTATTCTTAGTAGTTCGTGAATTGTGACACCAGACCCTGGGGTAGTCTTATAGTTATATATTTAGTTCGTGGCTCGGCTTAGTTATTCGTTTATTATTTTATTCATGAAGTTATTCATTGGAAATTATTAGATTTAGTTTATTTCAAATTGTCTTATTATGTTTAAGTAAATATTCAAAGGAAAATGGCTAATCAAGTTCTAACATTGGCTTGCCTAGCAAGTGTGGTGTTGGGCGCCATCACGCCCCTAAGGTTCGGAATTTGGGTCGTGACAAGTTGGTATCAGAGCACTAAGTTGCTTAGGTCTCACAATTCATGAACAAACTTAATAGAGTATGAATGATCGGTACGGAGACGACTGTACTTATATCTCAGAGGCTATCGAGTTAGGAAACAACTCTATTTTTATTTCTATTCTTTCGTGCTATTCTTGTTATCTCAAATACTGATTGAATTCTTCTATTCTCTCGCAGATTGCGAGAACACGTGCTTCCTCTTCCGCTAACCAACACTCCGGTCCTCCAGCAGCAACATCTCCTACTAGGAGTAGAGGCCGAGGCCGAGGCAGGGGCAGAACTCAGCCTATTGCTCTGAAAACAACCCTAACTGTGGAACCCCAGATTGAGATTAATGAGGGGGTTCCAGCTCAGACCGTTCCAACGGGACCAACTCAGGTCCCAAAGGAGTTTATTTCTACCTTGGTAATTTAGGATGCTTTGGTCCGTTTAGTGGGCATTATGGAGAGTGTGGCCCAGACTGGTACATTCCCCGTGGCAGCAACCATATCTCAGGCTGGAGGAGGGGTCCAGACTCCTGCTACCCACACTCCTGTTCAGACTACTCCTTAGGTTCAGACCCCAACAGCTAATCCAGTTGGGGTAATTCAGCAGGTTGCTCTAGCGCCGCCTGTTAACGGGGCAGCTATGTCCACCGATGCTTTGTGGAGGTTGGACATGTTCATTAAGTTATTTCTTATTCATTTCAATGGTGAGATTTTAGAGGATCCTCGGGAATATCTGGATAGTTTTCATGAGGTTCTGCGTAATATGGGTATTTTGGAGACCAATGGGGTCGATTTCGCTACCTTTCAGATGACTGGTTCTGCCAAGAAATGGTGGAGAGATTACTTGTTGACTAGACCATTTGGGTCGCCTGCTTTGACTTGGGATTAGTTTTCTCATCTCTTTTTGAGAAGCTTTTGCCTGTTACTACTCGATAGGAGAAGCGTCGTCAGTTTGAGTGACTTCAGCAGGGCAGCATAACTGTGACCCAGTATGAATCGCTTTATGGAGTTGGCTAGACATGCTATTCTTTTTTTGCCCACCGAGAGACAGAAGGTCAGACGATTTATTGAGGGTGTTGCTCAGCCCATCAAGTTGCAAATGGATAAAGAGACAGGGATCGAGATTTCTTTTCAGGATGCGACTAATGTCGCCAAGAGAGTGGAGTCGGTTCTTGGGATGGGAGGTCAGGGGTCTGAAAAGAGACCTTGTCACACCTCCTTTTTCCCGAAAGGGGGGACAAGAGAGTTTTTCTAATTAAAGTGACATAAATTGAAATGGGATTATTGGTTGATTCAGAGTCGCCACTTGGGATAATTTATGGTGTCCCAAGTCACCGGTTTATTAAAATCTCAAATCGAGGAAGAAATGACTCTGTTTACAGTCCGCGAAACACAAAAATATGGGTAAGGAATTCTGTTAACCCGGCAGAAGGTGTTAGGCATTCACGGGTTCCGTGGTTTTAGCACGGTCGCTCAACTATTATTAATTGGCCTAATTATCTGATTTAATACATATTTGAAACCTATATGCATTTTTAAACTTTTATAGCCGCTTTAATTATTTTAAAACAATTATGGAGTTTACTTAAACAAGTCGCGATGTCGCGCGCTTGTTATTTTGTACACATCGTAAATCATGCCACGGGAACCGCCACGACCTACTACATGTTTATTTTAAATTTAGAAATTGGGGTCGAGTCACGCCAGCGTGCACTCGAATTTTGGAATATTGTATCCATGACCATGCCACGAGAACCATACCCATAACCACGATGATTTATTTTTCGTCGTTCACTCATCACGATCTAGTCAACTACTAATGCACAAAATATTAAACTAGTAACATTTTTACTGAACCAATTCACCTGCAAAACTATTAAGTGTATAACATCACCAAACTTAACATATATGTATCTTTATATTGCTAAAAAAATTCCTAGTTTAAGCTAAGATAGATAAACATCAATTCCCTGATCCATCATATTTTGTACAGTGCAAACAACATAAACAAAATAGATGAGTAAACTTCTTTGCATACTAGTAAAATATGCAGCATACTGGTATCCCGTTCAAAGTGAAAAGAGTAAGAGTACTTACAAAAAAACCCGCTGAAACAATGACAATACTCGAACAGGAAACGCGAACTCGGACAGGAAAACTCGAACGGAAAATTGCGACTTGCAACCTCAATCGACTTTACAAAATCAGTGATTTAATGGCTGTTTCTCTGAGGTTATAAAGGTCAATTTGTGGATGATGTTTGAAATGTTTTGAAGCTGAAGCAATGGTAGGAAATGGTTATTTCTGTTGTGTTTTTGAGCTGGAGATTTCCAGATGGTTTTGGTGATGTTTAGGCTATTTTAAGGGAGAAGAGGGGCTGGTTTTGATGCTTGATTTCGCCGGTTGACGGTGGAGATAGAGTGGATCTAGAGAGTGAGTATAGCGGTCTCGCTGGCATGGTGAAGGCGGATGGAGTTCATTTTTCGGTGAGCTCCCCGGACAGGAAATGGAAAACGGCTGGTTTCTCTTTTCTTGTCGTCTGGTAAACAAGTATTGCAAGCTCTTATGATCAGTGAATACCTCACACGGTACCCCATACAAATAGTGCCTCCAAATCTTCAAGGCATGAACAATAGCTGCAAGCTCCAAATCATGGACTGGATAGTTCTTCTCATGAATCTTCAATTGACGAGATGCGTAGTCTATAACCTTGCCCTCCTGCATCAATATCGCACCAAGTCCAACCCGTGAAGCATCACAATACACGATATACGAACCTGAACCTGAGGGCAATACCAACACTGGTGCTATGGTCAATGCTGTCTTGAGCTCCTGAAAGCTCACTTCACACTCCTCAGACCATCTGAATTGAACACTCTTCTGCATCAGCTTGGTCATAGGGGCTGCTATAGAGGAAAACCCCTCCACAAACCGGCGATAATAGCCTGCTAGGCCCAAGAAACTCCGAATCTCTGTGGCTGAAGTGGGCCTAGGCCAATCTCTAACTGCTGAAACCTTCTTCGGATCCACCTGAATACCTTCTGCCGACACAACATGGCCCAGAAATGCCACTGAACTCAACCAGAACTCACACTTAGAAAATTTGGCATACAACTGACTATCCTTCAGAGTCTGGAGGACGACTCGAAGGTGCTGCTCGTGCTCCTCTCGGCTGCGAGAGTATATCAAAATATCATCAATGAAAACAATGACGAACGAGTCCAAATAAGGCCTGAATACCCGATTCATCAACTCCATAAAAGCAGCGGGGGCATTAGTCAACCCAAACGACATGACCAAAAACTCATAATGCCCATAACGAGTGCGAAAAGCCGTCTTGGGCACATCAGACGCCCTGATCCTCAGCTGATGATAACCAGACCTCACGTTTATCTTAGAGAATACCGTAGCACCTTGAAGCTGATCAAATAAATCATCAATCCTCGGCAAAGGATACTTGTTCTTGATAGTAACCTTATTCAACTGTCGGTAGTCAATACACATCCTCATTGAGCCGTCTTTCTTCTTCACGAATAATACCGGAGCATCCCAACGAGAAACACTAGGCCCGATGAAGACTTTATCCAACAAATCCTGTAATTTCTCCTTTAGTTCCTTCAACTCTGGAGGAGCCATACGATACGGGGGAATAGAAATGGGCTGAGTGCCCTCAGCTAACTCAATACAAAAATCAATATGCCTATCGGGTGGCATACCCGGCAGGTCAGCAGGGAATACCTTTGAAAACTCACGAACCACAGGCACAAACTCGATAGAAGGAACCTCAGCACTAGAATCACGAACATAGGCCAAATAGGCCAAACAACCCTTCTCGAACATGCGTCGAGCCTTCATATAAGAAATAACTCTACCAGAAGAATTACTAAGATTCCCTCTCCACTCTAAACGAGGTACTCCTAGCAAGGCTAAGGTCACTCTCTTGGCATGAAAGTCCAAGATAGCATGATAGGGAGATAACCAGTCCATCCCCAATATAACATCAAAGTCAACCATATCAAGAAGCAAAAGATCAACCTGAGTCTCCAGACCACTAATAACTACTACGCAAGCACGGTAGACTCGATCTACCACTACAGAATCACCCACCAGTGTAGACACATGTACAGCAGTACTCAAAGAATCACGGGGCATACTCAGATAAGGGGCAAAATATGAAGACACATAGGAGAATGTAGAACTCGGATCAAATAACACCGAAGTCTCTCGGCTGCAAACTGAAACCGTACCTGTAATAACTGCATCGGTAGCCTCAGCATCAAGACGAGCAGGAAAAGCATAACACCGGGGTTGAGCCCCTCTAATCTGAACATCCCTAGGCCTACCTGCTGCAACCTGGCCTCTACCCCTCGTGGATTGTACTCCACCTCTATGAACCTGACCACCACCTCTGGCACCTCGACCACCACCTCTTGCTGGATGAGGGGGTAAGGGTGCACCTACTGCGGGAACCAAGGCACAAGAACCCTGATACTGGGGTCCACTCAAAGCTCGGGGGAAATATCTGGCAATGTGCCCCAGGCTACCACAACTATAACAAGATCTCTGCTGTTGTGGCTGATGACTCGGAAACTGGCCCTGACGACTCTGATAACTGCTCTAGTAACTCTGAAGTGGCTCTGCACTGATAGATGCTGGTGGTGCACTAACATGAGCTGGCGGTGCAAGGGGAGATACCTGAAGTGCTGATTGAAAAGGTCGGGGTGGATCACCCCTACTGAAAGAATCCCTGCCTCCATACGAGGCTCCACTGAATCTACCAAAATGAATGGGCCTCTTGTCAGCCCCCTAACCACCTCCCTGTGACAAAATCATCTCAATCCTCCTGGCCACATCGGCCGCGTCCTGGAATGAAATATCAATACTCGACTCCCTAGACATCTGAAGTCGTATAGGCTGGGCCAACCCCTCAATGAACCTCCGAACTCTCTCCCGATCAGTGGGGAGTATCATCAATGCATGCCTTGCTAGAGAGATGAACCTGGTCTCGTACTGAGTAACAGACATAGATCCCTGCTGGAGGTGCTCAAACTGCCTCCTAAGATCCTCTCGTTGAGTAATGGGAAGGAACTTCCCCAAAAATACCTCTGTGAACTGAGCCCAAGTCAAAGGTGCAGACCCAACTGGTCTGGATAAACAGTAGTCCCTCCACCAAGTCTTGGTTGTGCCAGATAGTCAAAAAGTAGCGAAGTCAACTCCATTGGACTCCACTATGCCCATGTCGTATTCGTGTCAGGTAGTATGATGATCATCATTTGTGTGCTCTTAGAGATGAGGTTCGGCATGGACATGCCCAGCAGGTCACCGTCGATGCTGAGGGAGTTTTGAGATTGCAGGGTCGTATATGTGTTCCTGATGTGGACGGCATTCGTGAGTTGATATTGCAGGAGGCCCATAGTTCCCGGTATTCCATTCATTCGGGCGCCGCGAAGATGTAACAGGACTTGCGGTAGCATTATTGGTGGCGTAGAATGAATAAGGATATTGTGGCTTATGTATCTCGGTGCTTGAATTGTCAGCAGGTTAAATATGATCACCAGAGACCCGGTGGTTTAATGCAGTAGATTCAGCTTCCCGAGTGGAAGTGGGAGTGTATCACGATGGATTTTTTCTTTGGACTTCCACGGACCCAGAGGATGGTTAATGCTGTATGGGTTGTGGTGGATAGGCTGACCAAGTCAGCACATTTCATTCCGGTGTCGGTTTCATCTTCAGCGGAGAAGTTACCTCAGATCTATATGAGAGAGATTGTCAGATTGCACGGTGTGCCCTTATCTATCATATCAGACTGAGGTACTCAATTTACCTCTCAATTCTGGAGAGTATTTCAGATAGAGTTGGGCACTCATATTGATTTGAGCACATTATTTCATCCTCAGACGGACGGACAGTCCAAGCGCACTATAAGATTTTGGAGGATATGTTGCGGGCATGTGTTATTGATTTTGGTGGTTCATGGGATCATTTCTTGCCTTTAGCAGAGTTTGCCTACAACAACAGTTACCAGTCAAGCATTCACATGGCTCCGTATGAGGCGTTGTATGGTAGGTGATGTCGGTCTCCAGTCGGATGGTTTGAGCCC
>MDKH01172383.1:0-12189 GCA_005239495.1 Nicotiana undulata
TGGCTTGCCTAACCCCACCGTTAGGCGCCATCACGACCTGGATCGGTTTTGGGTCGTGACAGAAGTCCTTGTACAACCTGCTCCGGCGGGCGCACGGCGGGAGTTTGGGTGTCTCCCCTGGCCTGAGAAGTGGTTGTGGTCGTAGTAACGCCTGAGCAAGGCCTGTACACATTGATAGAATCTGGGTCAGGGCCTCCTGAAGGCCAGGAATCACAATAGGCACAGGTGGTGCCTGAGCTGGTCCGGCCGGAACATCTACCACGGGGTCCTAGTCCTATTCTGGAACAACTGGGGTATCTGCAGGTGCATCCCCAACAGCTGAACTAGCGATATCTCTGCCCATACCATGGCCTCTATCACGGCCTCGTCCTCTCGTGGCCCTAGCGGATGTTACTGGTGGTTGTCCCTCCTGAATGGTAGCACGAGTCCTCAGCATCTATAAGAGAATGAAACAACAGATGTTTAGTTATCATAATAAACAGATCGCATGACAAGAATCCAAGAATGTGAAATTTTACTAAGGGTTCTACAAACCCGTTCATGACTCGTGAGACCTATGTAACCTAGGCTCTGATACCAACTTGTCACGACCCAAATCTAAACCATGTTGTGATTGCGCCTATCATGATACAAAGCAATACTATTTCCCAAAATACTACCAATTAAATTAGGAGAGTTAAATAAAGATATTCCATATTAGAAGTTTCCATAAAAGTCAAAACTAAATTCGAATTTGGAAGATAAAATGCGAAAAACGATCCCCAAACATCGGGTTGTCACTAAGTCATGAGCGTCTAATTCCATAAACTAATACATCAACTGTCTAACTGTCAATACAACCCAAAAGAGAAAATAGAAGATAGAGGGAGTAACAAGGTCCTGCAGACGCTGGCAGCTACCTTGCAGTCTCCGAAGATAAGCCGGCTTGGACTCAACAATCGTCGCGCTCAAACACACTTGGATATGCACATGAAGTGCATGGTGTAGTATGAGTACAACCGACTCAGCAAGTAACAAAAATAACTAAGGAACTGAGTACTAGTGACGACAATTAGCAGATAAATGCAACAACAGACATGGATGAAGCCTAAGCATGATCTCTAACATGAAGGCAGTCAAGTTTAACAGACATGTAAGCACATAAACACAAATAACGACTATTAGGCCTCACGGGACGGACCAAGTCTCAATCCCTCGAGGCGTACACCCACACGCCAGTCACCTAGCATGGGTGTCACCTCCAAACAGTCACATGATATCAATTCTCCGGGTTTATACCTCAAAACCAGTTAAAATTGTTACTTACCTAAACAATAAAGAAATCCTACTTCGGAATGCTCTCGCTCCTTGACTCGGTCTCTAAAAGCTCCGAATCTAACCACAACCAGTACAATACCATCAACACATGCTAAAGAAATGAATTCCACAAGAAAAACTACAAAATTAAGCCAAAAATCCTAAATTTGGCTAAAACCCGACCCCCAGGACCACATCTCGAAACCAGACAAAAATTGCAAAACTAGAAAGCTCGTTCACTCCCGAGTCTAACCATATCAAATTTGTCAAAATCCGACTCCGTTTGGTCCCTCAAATCCTCACCTCAAACTCTCCAAAACTCAAGCCATAACCCCTTCAACTTCACCCCAAGTTCCTACTAATTTCATTATTAAACAGTGGAAAATCATCATAAACATAAGTAATAGAGCCCAAGCAACTTACCTCACCGATGTCTCTTGATCCCCCCTTGAAAATCACTGCTCAAAGCTCAAAACCAGCTAAAAATGGTGAAGAATGGGCTAAAATTCGTGAAGCATGGCTTTTATACCTTCTGCCCAGGCATCTCGCACGTGCGGCCCCCAAACTCGAACCTGCGTATTCCACTTACTCGCCCAACTTCTGCACCTGCGATCATGCCTCGCACCTGAGGGCTCATAGGTGCGGCCCTCACGTGTGCACCTGCGCTCAAGCTCCAGTCGCCTATTTCCGCATCTGCGACCCTCACCCCGCACCTGCGCCCATCGCACATGCGGCTCCCCATCCGCAGGTGCGAAAAAAAACAAGAACTTCAAAACATCAGCAAACAACATTTCCAATCCAAAATCCAATCTGTTAAATCACCCGAAACACACCCGAGGCCCTCGGGACCTCAACCAATGATACCAACAAGTCCTATACCAATATACGAACTTAGTCGAACCCTCGGAACACTCAAAACAACACCAAAACACCAAATCAACCTCGGATTCAAGCCTAAGAACTTCTAAACTTCCAAATTCGCCAATAACACCGCAACCTACCAAACCATGTCTGAATAACCTCAAATATTTCACACACGTCTTAAATGACACTACGAACCTACTCCAACTTTCAGAATTCCATTCCGAATCCGATACCTAATTTTCCAGTGTCGACCACAATCCCCAAATTTTCATCTTTCGCCAATTCAAGACTAATTCTACCACGGACCTCCAAATTACATTCCGGACGTGCTACTAAGTCCAAAATCACCTAACGGGGCTATCCAAATCATAAAAAATCCAAATCCAAGATCGTTCACACATAAGTCAACTTATGGTTAACTTTTCCAACTTGAGCTTCCTAATAAGAGACTAAGTGTCTCATTTCACTCCAAAATCACTTCGGACCCGAACCAACCAACCCGATACCATACAATATAGTTGAAGAATATATAAAGAAGCATAAATGGGGGAAACGAGGCTATAACTCTCGAAACGACCGGTTGGTAGTTACAACTCCTAATTATCTACTAAAAGATAACACCGGTAGTTTATATTTCATTGTTAGGCCATCTCCAACCCTTGCCTCCATTTTCTCCTCCAAAATGGAGTAAACTCTAAATTGGAGTAAAGTTACTCCAACCATTACTCCATTTTTTACTCCAAAAAAGAATATTTCATTTTATATTCTTCTCTCTCTTCAATATTTTATTATTATCTTTTATTCACATTTTATTTTCTTATTTCTATTAAAGAAATTCTATCTGTTTTTTCATTTTTACATATTCATCACAAATAATTTAATATAAAATTATTTTATACCATAAATTTTTAAATAACATAATTTGAAAGCAAATATTATAGATTATATATATTAACGGATAATTCAAACAAAAGTGAAATCATTAAGATACAAGATAAAATACATATTACACTATGGTAAAATTCAGATTAAATATTACATATTTCATGTATTTTCAATTTTCACTTTTCAACTTTAGCAACATCTAATATTTTATATTCGAACATTTCAATTTTAGCAACATCAAATATTTTATATGTAACGACCCGACCGGTCGTTTTGCTTTCTAGAATTTCGTTCCCCTAAATGAGACTTTTCGTACGTGCTTTTACTGTTTTATGACTTGGGGGGATGGTTAGTTCGGGATTTGGAAGGGTTCAGGTTGAAATCGGAGCACTTGGTTCCTTAAGGTTGGCTTAAAACGATAAGTTTGACTTCGGTCAATATTTTGAGTAAACGACCTCTGAATCGGGATTTGACAATTCTAATAGGTTTGTATGATGATTTCGTACTTGGCGTATGTTCGAATCCGATTTTGGACGACCCGGGAGCGTTTCAGCGCCTAATAGTGAAAGTTGGCATTTCAGTGAATTTCATAAGTTTGGGTTGAAGTGGATTTTTAAATTCTAGATGTTTGCTTGGGATTCCGAGCCTAGGAATAGCTCCGTATGGTAATTCAAGAATTAGGAGTGCGATCAAAAATGGATTCGGAGGTCCGTAAGTCGTTTCAGGGTCTTTTGTCAAAAGTTAGAAATTTGAAGTTTTCGAAAAGTTTGACCGAGGGTGGAATTTTTGATATCAGGTTCAGATTCCAATCCTGGAAGTTGGAGTAGGTCCGTAATGTCATTTAAGACTTGCACGCAAAATTTAGCGTCATTCCGAGTTGATTTGATAGGAATCGGACGCATGGAAGTGTTTATAGAAGTTTTTGAGTTCATGAGTTAATCCATGCGTTTGGGCGTCCGATTTGTGGTTTTTGATGTTATTCAGTGTTTCCATAGTGAGAGGAAGTTTGTATGATGTTGTTAGACTTGTATGGGTGTTTGGTGTGGAGCCCCGAGGGTTCGGGTGAGTTTCGGATGTTCGGAAGGATGAAAAACACTTCAGTTTTTCTGGTGTTTCTTGGCAGCTGTTGCAGGTCTCGCAAATGCCAGAATTTGTTCGCATTTGCGAGGTAGGCTTCGCAATTGCGAAGAATCCTATCATGGCCAGTATTCGCATTTGCGACACTTTGGTCGCTTTTGCGACCTTAGTAGAGTCAGCATTTGCGACCTTGGCATCATAAGCCTAGGTTCGCATTTGCGATGGGTTTGTCGCATTTGCGAACCAGGTGTCGCAAATGCGACATCTAAGACTTGTGCACTGCTTATTAATTGCGAGACTTAGACCATTTAGCTCATTTTCTTTCAACTCTTGGGCGATTTTTGGAGCTCTTGGAAGGGGGTTTTCACCTAGCACCTTGAGGTAAGTAATTTCTACACAACATGAGTTAAATACATAGATTATGGGTAGATTAACATGTAAAATTTGGTGAAAATCAAGGGTTTGGATGAAAACCTAGGCTTTTGATTGTCGCGCCCAACCTAGGGAGGCGTGGTTGGCACCCGGTGCTGTACTGGCCCGAGTGAACCACTATGTAACTCATTTGTTTTTCTTCTGTAACTATCGTGGGCCAACATGACCACAACTCATAATGTATAACTATAAGTGGTCAATCATTGTATCAATGAACCATTGTTCTTAAAACATGATTACATATGGGCCGTCAAGGCCTCTAACATACTATACAAAATGAACCTCTGTCTACAAAACCTCTAAGATTATTCGACATCAAATGGGACAGGGACTGGACTACCCATAAGTCTATATCAAAACTTTGACACGATGACTCATAGACTCGGTTGCACTCCGAATGAGGTCGAGTTTTACCGATCCTTCGCTAATGCTAACCTCGTCTACTATGAGGGCTCGGTCAAACTGATTATCTATACTTGCAGGCATGAATGCAGCTTCCCCAATAAAAGGATGTCAGTACGAATAATGTATTGAGTATGTAAGGTGGAACTGAAACATAAACATAAGTCAACATTAACTAAAGAGATATAAGAATCAACCTGAATATCTGTATATGCATACTTACTGTACTTATATATATAATGCTTCTCTTGGGACTATAATCCATGTCGTATGATGCATGACCGCCCAGCAGATCAGTGGTAACTGCCCGACCAGCCGTCACACAATGGTAAATGTATGACTTCCAACCGGGGGTAAATAATGATACATAACTGCCTAACCGGTGGTAACTGCCCGACCGGCCGTAGCGCCTGATGGTAAATGCATGACTGCCCGACCGGCCATAGCACGGTGGTAAATGAAGATGCATGACTGCCCAATCAGTTGTAGCACGGTGGTAAACGAAGATGCATGACTGCCCAACCGGCCCTAGAACGGTGGTAAATGAATATGTATGACTGCCCAACCGGCCCTAGCACGTTGGTAAATGAAGATGCATGACTGCTCAACCGGTCGTAGCACGGTGGTAAATGAAGATGCATGACTGCCCAACCAGCTGTAGCACGGTGGTAAATGAAGATGCATGACTGCCCAACCAGCCGTAGCACGGTGGTAAATGAATATACATGACTGCCCAACCGGCCATAGCACAGTGGTGAATGCATGAAGATGCATGTATCACTATATTATAGACATTGACATCTTTATTAAATACCTCAATAGAGACTTAGGAACATACTTAAACATGATTGAATGTCACTATACATGAATGAATAACATAGACATCCTTAATTACTAAAAGTAGAACCACTTATGGATTAACATTACGTTTACGCAGCGTTACTTGGATCATGCCAAAATAAGGAATGATTAGTCTTAACATACCTTACTTGAGGAATTTATCAAACACTTTTACTTGAGCTTGCCACGAACAACTTTTGCTCCTTTAAGTCTTTGAACAAGAACTAAGCACTTCTTATGATCATGGCATATTTCATGTTGCTGGACATATGGAGTATCATGGATGTATGTTTTTGCTATGTTTCTAAAGTAAGAGACTCCCTATTAATAGAAGGAAAGATTTCAACCTTCTTTCTACATCTTAATTGCAAAAGAAGTATATCATGACGGCTTAAATGCTTGCATTGTCACGTGTAAACAAGGCACACCAAGTGCTATGACTCATGTGCACATTGGTGACACCTTTGAACAACTTTATTCCATGTGTAAGCCCACAAATTCCCCTAAAATTTCACCTAATCTCATAAACCAAAGGGTCACCATTTAGATGTTTAAGTCATTTTCACTTGTTGCCACGTGGGGGTGATGTTCCCACCTAACTTATCCACCAATTTCCTAAATGTGTCATCTTGCTATATGACTTAAGAGTCATTTATTGGGCTTTCCTTGTTTGCCACGCTGGGAGGCTTATCAAGTCGAGAAGGACATGCAGAGCATATATCCACACTTATCTAGCACTCCAGGTATGATTTTAAACTCGTTCGAGGATGAACGTTTGTTTAAGAGATGAGAATGTAACGACCCGACTGGTCGTTTTGCTTTCTAGAACTATTCTCCCCTAAATGAGACCTCTCGTACGTATTTTTACTATTTTATGACTTGCGGGGATGGTTAGTTTGGGATTTGGAAGGGTTCGGGTTGAAATCTGAGCACTTGGTTCCTTAAGGTTGGCTTAAAAGGCTAAGTTTGACTTCGATCAATATTTGAGTAAACAACCTCGGAATCGGGATGTGACTATTCTAATAGGTTTGTATGATGATTTCGGACTTGGGCGTATGCTCGGATCGGGTTTCGGACGACTTGAGACCGTTTCAGTGCCTAATAGTGAAAGTTGGCATTTTGAGTGAATTTCACAAGTTAGGGTTGAAGTGGATTTTTACATTCTAGACGTTCGTTTGGGATTCTGAGATTGGTAATAGCTATGTATGGTGATTCTGGACTTAGGAGCGCGTCCGGAAGTAGATTCGGAGGTCTGTAGGTTGTTTCAGGGTCTTTTGGCGAAAGTTAAAAATTTGATGTTTTTGGAAAGTTTGACCGAGGGTGGACTTTTTGATATCGGGTTCGGATTCCAGTTTCGGAAGTTGGAGTAGGTCTGTAATGTCATTTAAGACTTGCACGCAAAATTTGGCTTCATTCCGAGTTGATTTGACATGAATCCGACGCGCGGAAGTGTTTTTAGAAGTTTATCAGTTCATGAGTTAATCCATGCGTTTAGGCGTCCGATTCATGGTTTTTGATATTATTTCAGTGTTCCGATCGTGCGAGCAAATTTTATGATGTTGTTAGAGTTGTGTGGGTGTTTGGTGTGGAGCCCCGAGGACTCGGGTGAGTTTCGGACGTTCAGAAGGATGAAAAACGCTTCAGTTTTTCTGGTGTTTCTTGGCAGTTGTTGCAGGTCTCGCAAATGCGAGAATTTGTTCGCATTTGCCAGGTAGGTTTCGCAATTGCGAAGAAGCCTATCATGGCCAGTGTTTGCATTTGCGACACTTTGGTCGCATTTACGACCTCAACAGAGTCCGCATTTGCGTCTCCTTGGTCGCATTTGCGACCTTCGCATTTTCGAACCAGGTGTCGCAAATGCGACATCTGAGACATGTGCACAACTTATTAATTCCGAGACTTATACCATTTAGCTCATTTTCTTTCAACTCTTGGGCGATTTTTGGAGCTCTTCGAATGGGATTTTCACCTAGCACCTTGCAGTAAGTAATTTCTACACAACATGAGTTAAATACATAGATTATGGGTTGATTAACAAGTAAAAAGTGGTAAAAATCAAGGGTTTAGATGAAAGCCTAGGTTTTTTTATAAAAATGGGATTTGACCACGAAATTGGTTATGGGGTTTAGTAAAAATCATATATTTGAGTTCATGGGGTTATGGGTAACAACTTTCTTCAAAACATTCCGGAATTCGGGCACGTGGGCTCGAGGTGAATTTTAGGAATTTTGTAAATAGTCTTGGGAAATCACCTTGATAGTTAGGATATGAACTTTTGAGCATGTATTGATTACTTTATATAATATTTGACTAGTTTCGAGTCGTTTGGCACCAAAATTTGGGGTTTGAGCACAACCTTGGACCGGAAAGTAGGCATTGAGATGAGGTAAGTCTCTTTTCTAACCTTTTAAGAGGGAATTAACCCCATAAGTGAATTAAATAAATATGTGTACCTATTTGTGGGGGCTACGTATCTACGAGGTGACGAGAGTCCGTACGTAGCTACTAATTATGCTATTGTCCGGGTAGTCTAAGATTCATGTCATGATATACTTGTAATGTTTGCCCCTACTTGATAACTTAATTACTTAAGTCATATTGAAATTGATAAAAGAACTGTAAAAGGTTTAATTTCACTTACTTGAAGTTGTAAATAAGGCACTTGAATGTTATTGAAAATTAGTGTTTCTTTAGTATTTTCTATTTGTGGAGCGGGCCGAACGCCTCGGTAGCAGATATATGCATCTATAGTTCGTGTCGCTCGACCCCTGGGAATGCACAGTTTAAATATTATGTTGGATTGGGTCGTACGACCTCGACATAATTTGCGCATGATAAATATTTGGAACTATTCATAAATGATGTTGCTTAAATGCCTTCAGATACAAACTGTTAAAAGATGAAAATAAACTTGGGACTTAATATTTGTGAAAGGAGTATTTACTTTCCTTTGATTGAGCTTTCAATATTATTCATGTAATCCATGCTTAGTATAAAATTTTGATATATCCTTGTTAGCCCATAGTAAGTGTCAAAGTCGACACCTCGTCACTACCTCTTCGAGGTTAGACTGGATACTTACTGGGTACATGTTGTTTATGTACTCACGCTACACTTCTGCACTTAAATATTGTAACGACCCAGCCGGTCGTTTTGTGTGTTGCGACTCCGTTCCCGTAAATGACTCTTTCCATAGCGGCTACTCGTGCCTTATGATATGTGGGGGCAGGTAGTTCGAGATTCAGAAGTGATTTGGCCAGTTCAGGAACACTTGGTTCCTGAAGGCTAGCCTATTTGGCTAATTTTGGTTCTGAGCAGCATTTTGAACAAACGACCTCGGAATCGAGTGCTGACAGCTCCAGCAGCTCCAGATGATGATTTCGGACTTGAGCGTATGTTCGCCTCGGGTTTCTGATGACCCGGGAGTATTTCGGCACCTGAATCGGATTTCATAAGATTTAGAATTCAGCCTGGAATTGGACCTCATGATATCATGGTCCAAATGGAATTTCGGAACTGGCAATAGTTCTGTATAGTCATTTATGACTTGTCCGCAAAATTTAGGATCATTCCGAGTAGTATAGACCCGTTCGGCGTATTGGTGAGCCATTGAAATTTTCTTGAAACTTAAGTTTGAAACTAAGGGGTTTTTGGAGAGTGATTTCTAGTTTGGATGATGTTTTGAGTGTTCCGAGAGTTCGAGCGAGTCCGTCTTATGATTTGGGACTTGTTGGTATAATTTGTCGGGGGCTCGGGTGGGCCCAGGGGCCTCCCGGACCCCAATCGGGGTCAAAACCAGCAATTAATAGCTGGTGGGGGGTTGTTTCTGGTGTGACCGCCCCTGCGATCCATCAGTCGCAGGCGCGAGGCTCGCACCAGCGGCCAATCCATCGCAGGAGCGGCCTAGGTCGCAGGGGCGATCCTTCCTCTTGCTGGCGCGGCTCCGCAGGAGCGACCTTCCCCAGGGCCCAGGCCAATCGCAGGCGCGACCATTTTCACGCAGGTGCGAGTCCGCACCTGCGATCCAAAGTCCGCAAGAGCAACCTCCCCCAGGCCCATCGCATGCGCGACCAATTTCACGCAAGTGCGAGTCCGCACCTGCGATCTAAAGGCCGCAGGAGCGAGAACTATTGGGAAGTTCTATAAAAGGCCCACTCCGTTAATTTTCTTCCCAAAACTCGTTTTTCCTCCATTGTTAAGACCCCCAAGAGCTCCAGATCAGTATTAGCGAGTGATTAACTCAGGTAAGTGATTCTTTGGCTTCCCGCCCAGGCCAATCGCAGGCGCGACCATTTTCACGCAGGTGCGAGTCCGCACCTGCGATCCAAAGTCCGCAAGAGCAACCTCCCCCAGGGCCCAGGCCCATCGCAGGCGCGACCAATTTCACGCAAGTGCGAGTCCGCACCTGCGATCTAAAGGCCGCAGGAGCGAGAACTATTGGGAAGTTCTATAAAAGGCCCACTCCGTTAATTTTCTTCCCAAAACTCGTTTTTCCTCCATTGTTAAGACCCCCAAGAGCTCCAGATCAGTATTAGCGAGTGATTAACTCAGGTAAGTGATTCTTTGGCTTCCCGCCCAGGCCAATCGCAGGCGCGACCATTTTCACGCAGGTGCGAGTCCGCACCTGCGATCCAAAGTCCGCAAGAGCAACCTCCCCCAGGGCCCAGGCCCATCGCAGGCGCGACCAATTTCACGCAAGTGCGAGTCCGCACCTGCGATCTAAAGGCCGCAGGAGCGAGAACTATTGGGAAGTTCTATAAAAGGCCCACTCCGTTAATTTTCTTCCCAAAACTCGTTTTTCCTCCATTGTTAAGACCCCCAAGAGCTCCAGATCAGTATTAGCGAGTGATTAACTCAGGTAAGTGATTCTTTGGCTTCCCGCATGTTTATAACTTCGATTCTTGAGGAATTCCACTTTCATAATTCAAGGAAATTCATAAGAGGGTTTGGGAAAAATAGAGGGTTTTCGAGAAAATTAAAAATCTGATTTTTGAGCTATTATAGGATGATTAATTGAGTTAATCTTGATCCTTAGACGACGTGTAGCGCATTTCTTCAAGAATCGTATTTTTCCGGACGCCGAGGCTCGGATTTGAAAACACCAATTGCGAGCCATCGAGGGTAATTTCGAGGATTCGTGTGTCTCGTCGATTTGTCCATGACCGGAGGAGTACTTGTCCAGGTGAGTCTCCTTTCCAAACTTTCTAAGGGGGAAACGTCCCCTAGGCTCCTTGTTGCTAATTGTGATTGTTGAGGGGGCTGCGCATGTACCACGTGATGAGAGTATGTACGTGGCATCTATACTGTATGTTGGGTAGCCGTAGGACCCACGAGCATGTTCTAGCTGTTTGTTTGATATTATCTGATGCCTTGTACAAGTTATTTGCTGGTATATGATGAAATGGAGCTATGATAGCTTTGAGTTAAAATGTACATATTATTCAGATAAGAATTATGAATTTCAACAATTGATTAATTGTGTTACTCGTGGTATAATTAATAAAGAGAACGGAGTAAATGAGATAAATCTTGATCCTGAGCTATTGAGCAAAAATGAAGGTGATTGTAAATCCTTCCTATACTTGAATTATTCCACCATGGTGATATTATGAGAAAAGAGGATAATATGATATAAAATCTTAACTCTGACTATCAAGAGAGATGCGAATATCCGACCCCGTTGAGCGTTGATGAGTCGATACCATGGTGTCTACATATACATATATATATATATATATATATATATATGCATTCATGGCCCCCGAGTCACAGGTTTGATTCGTGATCTAGGAGGAATTACACTTACTTTCATCAGCCCCTGAGTCACAGGTTTGATTCGTGATCAGGGAGAAATCAAACTTATTTTACCAGCCCCTGAGTCACAGGTTTGATTCGTGATCAGGGAAGAATTATACTACTATTTTTATCGGCCCCCGAGTCACAGGTATGATTCGTGATCGGGAGAGTATATACATATTTATGTCATTGGCCCCCGAGTCGCAGGTATGATTCGTGAGCGGGGAGAGATATTGGCCCACGAGTCGCATGTATGATTCACGAGCAAGAGGTTTACTTTATCGAGTCAGCGCACGAGTCGTAGGTATGATTCGCGAGTGTGTGGAGCTTTATGACCGAGTCAGTCCTTATGACCCACCCTTATGACTTCGGCCGATAGTCTTGTCCGTGTCGGTTATATATATATATATACAAGCATTTGCATTGAGATGAGATGGTGAGTTGAGAAACGATACTGAGTACTGGAAAGTGAACAATTGATATATTAAGATAAGACATTTCAGATAATGAGAAAGAAAACAAGTGATACATATTATCAACTTACAAAGAAAGGCTATGTTTGAGATTAGTTACCTGTTTGTTGATTACATGTCCATA
>ML281779.1:1503-18664 GCA_005239495.1 Nicotiana undulata
TGCCTAGAGTTGTTCCAAACACCACCAAAATTGTCGTGTAACCTACCATGCACCTATTCGGAGATTATTCCACATCACCCTGACCCATATAGGTCCGATAGCACCACACATACGAAAATTCGAAATCCAATCTTGACCATAAACCTTAGAAGTAAATTCCCACTCCTAAGTCCATTCACAAGGTCAAATTTCCATGACTATAAGCTGAAATAGTCTGAACACGCTGTATCAAGCCATATCCGTAACACAAGATGAAATCACAAAATATACCGCATGACTCAACACTCATAGCGATGACTCCTAATACCAATCGATGCTCATAACAACCCAATACCGGTAAATAACCTCTTATCAAACAAAACCTCACTTAAACACCTTCATATGGTGCCGTTGATGAAAGCAACACGTAGAAACCAGCAACCATTCGTCCGATCAGCATAAATACCATCCAGAGCCATAACTTGTGCAACTCGTGCGCTCAATAGCAACATCCCAAGAGCTCAATTCATAAAATAGAGAAGACTCACACGAAAGGACTATCCTGCCATCACTCTTGCCATTACCACATCATGCTAAAAGCCTGAAACACATCATGAAATTATATCACACAAACTCGACACCAAGGATCATACCTCTACCTAACTCAGCTACAAAGTGTGATCCCATCCAACCGCTGGACCACATGACATACTCCAAGCCACCTTGCTTAAAATCAATAACCATGCGAAATTCGACATCAATTACTCAAAGTGTTTTGCCATAACTACGGGGAAATCGGACGATACCATGCCACACAACCTAGAAGAACATAACCAACATGTCTCAGTCCCACAACACCCAATTACTTGCCTTACTCAAATCTCGCTATAAAGCCCAGATAGAACCGCACCATATGCACANCCTCAATCCCGCAAAACCCAATTACTTGCCTTACTCAAATCTCGCTATAAAGCCCAGATAGAACCGCACCATATGCACATATAACCAACAATCACAACTCCTCGCAATACCGAAAGGTAACTCATAGATCACTCCAGAACACGAATAAGCTTAATGGAAATCGAATGGTACATCCCTCAACATTAGCAATTCGGAGTCAGCAATTCTGACTCGGTGCTGAACACACACCCATACTGACCTACCATTAACTATAACCAACGCTGGTTACTCACAATAAGTAGATAACTCTACGAACGTTCATAATGACTGAATCATGACATATACTAACACCTGACTAGCTTTGCTCGCATCCTCGTAGTTCACAACTACAAAAATAATCTGTTCGTGAAAACTCCCAGTCTCAAAATCCATGAGGCGCACCAATTACCATATCTGATCCCAATTCAACCACTCAAATATATAACACCCCTAATACTTTATCATTCCACGAGGGATACTCCCATAATTCCCTGTGTCACCAAGAAACCTTGAATACCAGTAGTTGATCCAACAAGAGAGCGTCGTAACACCAATGAAGCATCCTTATTCAAACACATTGCCTTACACATTGTCCTTTAGGAATGTATACTCTCATCCAGCCACCCAATAGTGGTATCCTTTACCTTATCATCTGAAACTGCCAGTTCTAACCTTCCTTCCAGAACTGAACCTTGACCTCACATATACCACTCTCCACTATACACAAAATACTGCATACGCCATGCAGTCCTATGATAAATATGAGAACTTCATGCTCCCTTCCTAGCCACAACAACTACGTACCCAACTAGCCCAAAACTTTCCATTTGATCCCATCTAGAAGCAAAATCACTATACATCACATGACCCTCACGCCAGTAGAATATACATCTCTAACTGTGGTAGAAACCATCAAGAACTCCTGAATCACATTTGTACAACACAAAACCGCCAGGACTGAATCCTTCTAACTCAACCAAACTACGCATGCCACCAAACTCCAAGAGAATTACTAAGACACACCTGTAACAACTCGTTACCCTATAAACCCTCAAAGAACTAACTATATCCCTTATCATGTCGTTCCGACCTACTACCAAGTTATCCTATTTATTTAAGCTCCTCCTGACTTACCTTCGAATTGATCTCCTTCTTGCCCTAGTATCGAAATTCTCAATCCAGACTCACCACACGAAACGCGAGCATCAAAATATATACAGTCTAAGGCCCATAAGCCTTTGAATACTTCCTTAATTATCCCTAAATGCACCACATTAGAAATACTTACCCTGAAGAGACTTCCTACGAATCTAAAGCCATTACTTTCACTTTCCTGATCCTGATGGATAAAATCCATGATAATTCAAATACGCCACAAGCCGTGACACCTTCCCCGTAAATCTCAGTTATAGCCCTTCTCACACCTTGAAGGTCCTCGATCGGTACATATAACCTTGAATCCGTCTGAACCATTCTCGAACGCCATTTACTCTACGCAATTTCAATTACACTAACCAAGTAAACAGAACGACCTGACCCCGCTTGCAATCCACATACTAGGAAAGTAATTTCATACTTTTGAAGCAACAAGCACACTCTACACTTACCAGTACAAGTCCATCATTCAATGAATTTCCTTATCCGTAAGGTACATTACAACCTGTATCGAAGAAATTCAACTACTCGAGTCATTCCCAGACTCCACCTTTGTAGGTCATAACTGATTCACCAACATACCTCGAACCGAAACCAATATAACACATAATCGTGTAATCAACTTATCATTAGCGGACTCCCCCACTTGGCTCAAAGCCAAAGATCAGACAAACAATAACTCACGATGCCCACACATTATCACTGCCACCATACTGTGGTGAGATTCAACTAAATCCTTCACACGCTCATATGACCCAAACCATCTAATCCTCAAATCGTATGCAAATCCTGCATTCACCATAGTAATGGTCATGCCAACTCCTACAAGCGATCTAAACTCAAATTATAACATATATCATTTACTGATAGAAAGAACTTGCTGCGGATAAACATAAGGGTCACACACCTCAAGACAACCCGAAAGAGATGCCCCTACCTGCTAACTCTCAAATGTTATCTCCCTATGCACTTCCGAAAATCATTGCTATTACGCAATCGCTTTACCTTCCTACATTAGGTCACAACCACTGCCTTCCCCCAAGAAATCCCATTTAGCAGTATAAGAACCTGAAGCTGATGGAATTACTAACACTGGGGTTGTGGTCAAGGAATCCTTAAGCTTCTGGAAGCTCTGCTCACATTCGTCTGACCACATAGATACCTTCACTGCACATCACGTGTCCCAAGAATGCTACTAAACTGAGCCAATAATTCACACTTGGAGAACTTCGCACAAAGCTTCTCCTCCATATATCCTTGTAATACCATCATCAAATACTGAGTATGCTACCCGTGGCTACGAAGGTACGACAGAATGCCATCAATAAATATCATAACAAAGGAGTGTTAACGCGGCTGGAATATAGCATTAATAAATTACATAAACGCTGTTGGGGCATTGGTCTGCTCAAGAGACATCACCGGGAACTCAGAACACAACAGGAAAATCCAGTTCACTCCATAACTAAACTACGCGAGAGGTTCTTCAATACACTCACAACTCGAAGCCATATTCTAACTCAATGCAGAAGTCAAATAATCAATGGTTCTTGCCACATCTCCCACCAATTCACTTTGGTCACAATCAGACAACCTAAATACATCTAACAATCCGATCACACTCACCATGTAGTCATCTAGTCACAAGGTTCCATCAATAAGGACACAAACAGACATATAAGTCCCCTACCACATGTGCTCACCCAAACAAAATCTCAGCACTACTCAGATAAAAATCCGGCCTCAAGTCCTCTAGACTGGCCCATTCTCAACAGTCTAAAAATCACATCTCATCCATGGAAGTCACAAGCCGTCGATTCACAACTGATACTAAGCGCTCGCGTGCGCATTCGAATACATGAAGGGAATTTAAAGAGTTACGCTTTTGGCTGAATAAATGAGTTCGCACGATAAGAATTCAAGAATGTGGAGTGTTTCCTAAGGGTTCTGCAGCCTCTCGAAGATAAGTACAGACGTCTCCGTACCGATCAGCAAGACTCTACTGAACCTGCGCCTGAATGTTTCCTAAAAGTCCTGCAGCCTCTCGAAGATAAGTACAGACGTCTCCGTACCGATCCTCAAGACTCTACCGAACCTGCTCATGACCATCGAGTCCTATGTAACCTAGAGCTCTGATACCAACTTGTCACGACCTCAAATCCTAACAGGCCGTGATGGCGCCTATCGTGGAACTAGGCTAGCCAACCATCACTTTAGTACGTCCTTATTATCAATTTCACAGTTTATAATATAACATTAAACAATAATCATCATAAAGAAATAATATTTTTAAATCTAGCGTTCCAATATTTAAAATAATAAACCTGAACAACCCTCCCAGAACTGGATTCAATAGTCATGAGCATCTAAAATAAATAAAACGACGCTGCTAAATAATATAAATCTCTAAACCGAAATCTAAAACTAAATAGGAGAAGAAAATGGAGAAGTTGTGGACGCTGGCAGCTACCTCGAATCCCTCAAACTCTGCTAAATCAACGGAACAGCTACCGCTGCGTACTAGCACCTGGATCTATGCACAGAGGCACAGGAAGTCTATGTGAGTACTTCAACTCAGTAGTAATGAAAAGAAATCGCAGTCTGAGAAATATAAACACATAGACAATGGCACAGTTTCACAAAAACACAGTGGAATATCAAGTAATGTTCAGCACTTCATAAAATCCCAAACTAGTTAAAATCCTTTGAAAATAATATAATATCAGTATATATATCTCTGTAAAATATTCAATAAAATCAGTTTGAAAACGAAGCAAATCATGGTTTAAAAACTTTAGAAAAATCATCATAAATCTGCCCCTCGGGCCCCAAAATCATTTATTGCAACAGTTGCTCCTCAAACACTCTCTCAAACACTCAGTAACATCAGCACTCAGTATCATCATCACTCAGTATCAACATCACTCAGTATCATCATCACTCAATATCGGTACCGGCGCTCACTGGGGGTGTGTACAGACTCCGGAGGGGCTCCTACAGCCCAAGCACAATAATAACATAAGGCCTGGAAGCCTTCTCACATCACTCTCGAGGCCTGGAAGCCTCCTCACATCACACTCGAGGCCTGTAAGCCTCCTCACATCACACTTGAGGCCTGGAAGCCTCCTCACATCACACTCGAGTCCTGGAAGCCTCCTCACATCACTCAGCCAGACACCCTCATATAATAACCGGGTCCTCGACCCAAAACAATATTTCACTTTTCAAAAAAGTAGTATATAAAAATACTCTGAGTGTCAAAACAGTTTATCAATAAAGACTGAGTGAAAATCATATCATATCAACTGAGTAAAACACAGTAACACAGCCCCTAAGGGGTAAAACAGTCGGCACTAGGCCCCAAACATGGCTTACAGCCCAAAGCATATCATAATATATATAAATACTAATTAAGCATAAGCTTAAAATCGATTTCGCAACTCAGTAGTCGCTTAAATACGGAAGATGTTTCCAAAGTTTCAATCTTTCCAACTTTAAACCCGTGAAAGGGTGCATAGTCCGGGGTTTCATACCCTCAGGACAGGATTTCAAGACATTACTTACCTCAGAACTCGCCCGGAATTATCCCGCAACACGTTTACCTTTTGGATCAACCTCTGAATGCCTCAAATCTACCAAGTTCAGATTTTTATCATCAATATATGCTTAAAGAACAATTCCCAATCGAAAAGTATCGAAATTTACTCAAAAATCCGAAACCGGGCAAAACCCGACCCCCAGGCCCGCATCCTGAAACTCAGAATTTTTTACAGAAAAGTGTTCTTTATCTTCTCCCGAATCCGTACATATAAAGAACACCAAAATCGGAGTCCGTTTGACCCCTCAAATCGACCCCTAAAGGTCTCATAATCTCAGGCCCTAAAATCCAATTTTTCTACTGATTTTCACGAATTTTACACTGGTATTGTGTTCTATAATCATCCATAAACGAGGTTTAATAATCAAAATACATACCTCTATTAAGAACAAGGATTTCCCTCTTCAAAAATCGCCCAAACCGAGCTCCCCCAACTCTATTTTTGTTTAAAATGGCCAAAAACCCTCGTTTTATAGAGTTTTACGTTTCGGGCGCCACAGGTGGCGCTGCCCGTGGCGCTGATTACATTAGAAAAAATAAAGTCACGGCGCCCTGACCAGCGCCAGGCCCAGGGCGCTGGTGATGGAAAAATTGTTTTCCCCGTCACTAAAATGCGCATAACTCTCTCATACGATGTCCAAATTCGGCGATTCTTTTTGCTATGGCTCCAAAATTTTGATACGGATCTAATGCTTCAATTGAAACTGAATTTGGAGCTCATTTTATTAGTGTGGTACCACTTATTCTTGAAGAACGACGTCGAAACATTCTTGAAATGGCCAAGTTAAATTCCGTTAACTATCCGAAGTCGTCCCGAGGCCCTCGAGACCTCAACTAAATTTACCAACACATCCCATATGATCATTCAAAATTATTTGCACTCCTAAAACATCAATACTAACACCAAAACATCAAATTCTCACCTGATTCAAGCCTAAGAACGTTGATATTTCTAAAATCCACCAACGATGTTGAAACCATTCCAAACAACTCCAATTGACCTGAAATTTTGCAGACATATCCAAAATGACATTATGAATTTGTTTCAACTGTCGGAATTCCATTCCGACCCCGATAGCCTATTTTCCACTGCCGACCGGAAATCGCCAAGCACTAACTTTCGCTAATTCAAGCCTATTCTACAACGGGTTTCATAAAATTATTCCGGATATACTCCTAAGTCCCAAATCACCTAACGAAGCTATTCGGGTTATAAAATTTACATTCCGGGGTCGTTTACCCATAAGTCAACTCTTAGTTGACTTTTCTCGTCTAAGGCTATTCTTAAAGACTAAGTGACTGAATTATCATTTAACCATCCCGATTTCAAGCCTATTAACTCTAACACATTAATAATAGAATAACCAACCTATACCAGGCCAATACCAGTAATTATAATGCAGGTTTCACGTAACGACAGACCGGGTCGTTACAACTCCGCAGCCATTTGGCCCAATAAGGCCATGTCTTCCTAAATGAATTAGAGCCTTTCTAACATTACGGGATTTATGGGTGGTTTGGTATAGCTCTTTTATACATGTACAACTCTACGTTCAAGTTGGGTTTTGGTTAAAGGTCGTTAAAATCTGCTACAGACTGGTTAATTAACAATGACCAGAATTTTAGATTAATCATCGAAACAAACTTGATTGTCTTTATGGGCATGCGATCCAATTAAGTCAACAATACATATTTATCAATTGTTCAATATGCTACTTACTAAATCCTTTTTTTAACGACAATTAAAAACGAGCATGGAACTGAAAATTGTTTGTTTTGTTTAGCGTGCTTATCTCTTATTGAAAAGCATGAACTGACAATAAGTAGCCTTGAAAAGTAAGATCATACCATTTTGAGTGAAAATGCCTTGACTAGTACTGCCCAAATTCCTTGTTTTCTTATGTCATTTGATAATATGAACATCATCCTGCAATAACAGCCTATTTGTGATAATCTAATCAAACTAGGTAGATTGCATTTAGAGATTGTACAAAAATAGGGCTGACCCAAAAATGCTAATCACAAAATTGAGTCAGATTTAGCGAATGGCCCAAATTATAACAAACACATATCTTGTAGTTCAAAAAATGCTCCTTAGGCTAATATCACAAATGACTTAGGGAGGCAACCTTTGCAAACATAGCAAAATGCTTAGACCCGTCCTTAATTAGGTAGTTGTTACACTTAGAATTTTAAACACATTAAAAATCAAAGTATACGTTCGCGTAACTTTGAATACAAAAATAACTTTTCTAATAACAAATACTTTTTCTTAAAATTGTGTACACATTTACGTGACACAAATAAAGTTTAAAATGAACACTCGTAGAGATGCCTTTAGGAACGGATTTCTGAAATTATTATCGTGATCGTGTACATGTTCGCGTGACGTGATTTCGATTTCTTTTATTTTTTTTATTTTTACAATAAACCCAAAATACGCGCTTGTGCGACTTTGATCATTTTTCTAAATGAATCAAGTATCATGAATTATGTGCACGTCCACGTGACATAATTTTTGACGCATCAATTCGCGGGTATACGCATACGTAACCCGTCTTAAAATAACTCTTTAAATACAAAATAGCTGAATAATAAGAAGCGGTAAAAATATAAATGCACATAGGTATTAAAATCAGTAATTAAACAATTCAGGGTTCAAGTATAAATCATTAAGCGGCCGTGCTAAAATTACGGAATTCGGGAGTGCCTAACACCTTCTCCCGGGTTGACAGAATTCCTTACCCGGTCTTCTGTTTCGCACACTTTTAACAAAGTCAAAAATTTCCTCGATTTGGGATATTAAAAAATAAATAAATGGTGTCTCGGAACATCGTAAAAAATCCGGGTGGAGACTCTGAAAATCAAATAAAATAATCCCAAATTCGATTATGTCACTTAAATTGGAAATACTCCCTTATCTCACCCTCATCGGAAAAAAGGAGGTGTGACAGCTCTGGCAACTCTGCTGAGGATCGAACCCAGAATCTCTGGTTCAGGGTTTAAGAATTCGAGCTTTTAATATGATTTTACTTGGTTTGATTAAATTGTTGATATTACTGTCCTTTTGTGCCTAATGTGCTACTTGTCATTTATTTACTGCTTTGATATGTATTTGAACTGTATTTAAACTTCCTTCTTACGCCTCCCTTTTGAATCTTCTAAAAATTGGTGCACACGTTCGCGTGGCCCGCCTTTCTGTTAGAGGTCATACCAAGTAAGAACGGGGATGGATCAACCACTAGGCCGGATAGCGTTTCGTGCTACCGATACGTCGCTCCCACCTCGGCTCGAGTTGTCCGCTCTGGTAAGCCAGGTCTAGAACAAAGCCACATGTTTAAACTTAGAATGACAAAACTTCATGTCGGATCCCAAGTAGGAACGCTTATTTGCATCATATGCATTTTGACTCAGGGGACTCAACACAAGGGTTGGGTCCATCTAGGATAGGTGTACCCCAAATGAAAGACCATCCTGATGCATCTTACCTGCTATGCGTACATTTATTTATTTCGGCTTGTTTGTTGACCGGCTAAAGAAAGAAAATAACAGAAAAACCAAGAGTGAGGGAGGATAAAAAATTTACCAGTTTTGAAAAACCTTGATATTTGAAAAAATAATACCTCGAAACTCTGTTAAAACTTTTCGAAAAAAAGAGGAGAAAAAGAATTTCTAAAATGAGTGAAAATAAGTCAAAATCATATTTTTCAAGTTATGTCAAAACTGACCGAACTATGTGGGTCTGATTCTCGCCGGATGTGAGATGCATAGGCAAACCTTATCGGTGCCGACCCCACTTTTCAAAAATAAACAAAAATGAGTCCATTAGTCGAAATAAACCGACTCAGCTTCGGTTAAGTCTTGTATCGTTCTTGCCAGAATAGCCTTAAAGCATTTTACATTATCAAAGGGTTATTTTCGTTAAAGAACGGACATGTCTGTCACTTTTCCTGGAAAAGTACCTTGCTTCGGACTCAAAACTTTACTCAAAAAGTAAGAAGGGGCCACTTTTGCAAAAATGACCATTCTGTTCAATGTTGCGTAAATAGCCACTTTTAGGTGAAAGATCTTTTAAAATTGGAACCGGTCTTTGTAAAAGCATTTGTTAATCTTTTTTTCAAAATTAGAAGCAACCTTAACCCTACTCGTTCACAGGTGCAAAATGAGTACTGTCCAGACTTCACAACTAAATATCGTAGAGGAAGCTCCACTACAACTCCGAATGTGGTGGCATGACTTAGACAAAGAGGGCAAAGAATGGGCAGGTTAACAATTGGGGGCTCTCGTTGACATCATGAAGGTTAAACCAAGAAATGACTTAATCAAAGCCTTAGTAACTTTATGGGACCCGGTTCACAATGTATTCCGTTTCTCAAACTTCGAGATCACTCCGACCCTGGAAGACATAGCCGGATATACGGGTTTTGGTCGGGATTTGAGGAACCAACAACTTATCTTCCCAAGGCCCATGTCAGTGCGCCGGTTCTTTGATCTCCTATCCATTAGCAAACAACTCAGGAAAGACCAGGTGGTTGATGGTTGTTGCTCGTTCTATTTCTTGTACTCTAGATATGGCTTCCCAGATGGGTTCAAAATACACGAAAAAGGTCTAAATAAATAACAAGACAAGGATACCTGGAGAATTCACCGCCGAATAACCTTCATAGTGGCATTCCTAGGTGTCATGGTCTTTCCAAATGCAAAAGGGACCATTGATGTTCGTGTGGCCAGAATTTCCCAAGTTTTGACTGAGAAGAAGGATCACACACCGGCTCCGTTCATACTATCTGATATCTACTGGGCTTTAACAGAGTGCAAGTCAGGGAAAACATTCTTCGAAGGGTGCAACATTATTCTCCAAATGTGGCTAATTGAACACCTTCGTCATCACCCAAAATTCATGAGCCATGGTCCTGACAAAACCAACTTCATCGAGAGCTATGAAGAAAGAATAAAGGATTACCATTCCCTGGAAGGAGTTGAAGCTTGGATTGACCATCTGAGAACTTTGCAGGAAAATCAGATAGAGTGGACTCTGGGATGGCTTCCTATCAGGGAGGTCATACACATGTCGGCTACAAGAAATCATTTGTTGTTAATGGGAAAACATGTCCAACCCTATGCACCCCAAAGGGTTTTGAGGCAGTTGGGCCGATATCAAATAGTACCCGAGTAGGAAGATTTGAGTACCCAGGTCATGGATTACACCCTGAAGCTCCTTTACCTGAGGCCTTGTTTCAACAAAGCTGGAATGGGTGTCGGTATTTGAAAGAAGATACTCAAGTGCCTGACCTTTCCAAAGGTGAAGTAGATCCGGGTTATGCAGCATGGTTTGAAAAGAGAAATTACATTAATGAATAACCAGAACCCGAGCCGGAAAGGCCTTCCAAAAGGCCTCATGTTCAAGCTTTCGATGATAAGATTCAAGAAAGGTTAGCTTGGGGAGAAAAGGAAAAGGAGTATCAGGACACCATCCATGCTCTAAAAGAGAAATTGAGGAACCTGGAGTTTGACAATGAGTTACAAGCACAGGTAGTTGAAGGCAAAAAAAGACAGTTAACCCGAGAGAACGAGGCGCTCCGTGCCCAACTCCGGAGTTTGAAAATAGCTGCGGAAACGCCTGTGAGAAGTGAAAGGGATGAAAAAATCATCAGCAACCTGAGGATGAAGGTTCATGAGTATGCATTTGATTTGACTAAAGCTGAAAAGGACCTGCTAGATGCCCAAACCAAGTTAGCCAAGGGAGAAGAAGAACAACATCATCATTTGAGGCACAAATATGGTAAATAAATGGCAATCTTAAAGGAAAAATTGTTTGCCATGGGGAATGAAATGGTCCAACACACTAAAGACTTTAAAATAGAAAGGGAGCACTGTTATGCACGAATTTGCCAATTGGAAGGAACAGTGCAGCAGCTACAGGACCATAACAACAAAAACACCCAAGTGTTGGAAGCCCGAGCACAACAAATAGGGAGCTTGCTTTAGGAGAAAGGGGTCATCCGCACCAGGATCAAAAATAGCCGACTACGTTGTAAAGAAATGTCATGAATGTGAGAGCACGACTACCTCCATGTTTTTTGCCTCTATGATGACTTTCATCCACCAGGTGATGAATGATTAGGATCGGCTTCAGGGAGACATTGCACACAGGCCTGCACAAAGACCAGCCAATGCACCACAGGCTCCGAGAAGACAAGCAGAAGCCCTCCTTTACTTTTGATAATTTAGTTTTCGAGTCTGTATTTTATCGCTTTCTAGAATGTTAAGTTGTTTTGTCTTTTGTCTGGAGTCTGTACTGTTTATTTATAGTTGTCAGTATTTTAAATTAATTGTAATGAAAAACAAAAGAGTTATCTTTAGTAATGAAATGAAATTGCACCTTTTTTATTATATCTATTCCTTGAACTACGTGATGATCTAATTCATGCGGTGTCATGATACGTAGGCAATTCGCATAGGATTCAATCATAACCCTAAAAGAGAAATAAAAAAAGAAAGAAAATAGAGAAACATTAAAGACGAGATGAAACACACAACCGTCGCAAACATTTTAGAAAATGTTTGGCTGCTTAGGTGCATTGCATCCCAATGTGTGATCCCTTATATGTTAATATCTCAAACTAACCCGTTTGCTGTTCACTCCTTGAGGTTCTTACTTTTAAGGTGGTTGGTTTTTGCGGTGGTATTCTGGCGCCACACCATTATTTTACAAGATCCAAAGGAAGCATTGCAATGGCATCTGAAAGTCACTTGACTATTGTCGAACCCGAGGATAGCCCCACATCGGTTATCCCACAATCTGAATCAGCAGTTGCCGAAGAGAATAGGAGACTGAGATGCCGCATGTTGGAAATGTGGGATGCTTGGTCTAATGGCAGGGAGCCACCTAGTTCTATCCGCGGTTTCCCCGATTTGATCCCAAGAATAGGAGGGGCTACAAATGTTCCAATTTCAGCACTCAACCCATTCATACCATTTGGGTTCCCCACTATGACATCAAACTTTATCGGAATGCCTTCTAAAGTCCGCCCCCAGGCACCGTCTTCTGGAATACCATCTGTTGTGTTCACTGCAACGCCAGCTGCCAGTATGGCACAACCAACATTGCCACGGCAAATCTTTGAGCCGTCAAATTTCACTTTTCAAGCTCCCCAGTTCCAACTGGATACTGCCCGGGTCACCCCGAACTCTTATCCTCAGCATCCGCAATCTGAATCTCTTATGGAGCAGGAGAGAATCTTGAGAAATCCTGAACAAGAAGAGATGACACGAAAAATGAGGAGTCTTGAGCAGAGCTTGAAAAACATACAGGTCCTGAGTGGCCAAAAGAGCGTATCTTACGCCGATCTATGCATGTTTCCTCATGTGCATATGCCTGTGGGTTTCAAAACACCAAAATTTGAAAAGTATGACAGGCATGGAGACCCGATCGGCCATTTGAAATGATACTGCAATCAACTGAGAGGGGCATGGGTAAAAGAAGAGTTGTTGATGGCATACTTCGAAAAACGCCTCGCTGGAATCGCCTCTAAATGGTACATAGATAAAGACATCTCCCGTTGGCACATATGGGATGATCTAGCTCGGGACTTCGTAAGACAGTTCCAATACAATGTGGACATAGCTCCAGACAGAAATTCTCTATCCAACCTCAAGAAGAAAGTCTCAGAAAGCTTCCGAGAATACGCCATCAAATGGCGTGAACAGGCGTCCAGAGTAAAACCACATATGGATGAGACCGAAATGGTCAGTGTTTTCCTGCAGGCCCAAGAGGCCGATTATTTTTAAAATATGATGTCTGCCATGGGCAAACTGTTCGCGGAGGCCATCAAGATTGGTGAAATGGTAGAAAATGGCTTAAAAACGGGTCGTATCTTGAGTCAGTCAGCTCTAAGAGCCACCTCCAAGCCATTCAGAGCGTCTTGGGAGGCCTAACAAGCAGGAAAAAGAAAGAAGGGGGAGCCATGATGGCTTCAAGCCTAAGAAGTTCTCAACGACCTCGGGACTATCCAAGCCCATCTCCCAGAGACTCACAACATTATTATCCTCATCAAGACGCAACCTATGCTATGTCTCCCCATCCCTATGCAGTGATGAATGCTCATCTGTACCCCCCGCCACAACAACAATACAATCAGAGCTCCACTTCCCAGAAATAACCATCCTCACCAAGCTCCATATAATCCACGTCCTCCCAAGAATAACTACCAATACAATGCACATCCCCATGAACCACCCAGAAAAACTAACTTCACGCCCATTGGTGAGTCATACTCTAGCCTCTTTCCAATACTGGTTCAGATGGGTCTTTTGCAGCCTGTACCTCCAAATAGGCAGAATCCAGAACCTCCGTCATACAAGCCGGGTGCCAGGTGTGCCTATCATTCTGGGGCAGAATGGCATGACACCGAGGACGGTTGGACTCTAAAAAGAGAAGTTGAAAACCTAATTGAACAGAAAAAGGTAGTGCTAAGGGACGAGGAAGTCCCCAATGTAACAAACAATCCATTGCCGGACCACAACAAAGGGCCCGTCATCGGGATGATTTGTGAAGACAAGGAGTTTGACCCTGCACTGAAAGCCATCATTGCCATTGCAGATACAGAAAAGAAACCTAAAACGGTGGCAAAATCAGTCAGGGATGAAAAGAAAACAAAGCCTACCATTCAGAATAAAGAAAAGGCCAAGGAAGTAGGGAGATAGGTGACGCCAACTAAAGAAGCCGTCCTCTACGTCCCAAGAGCTCCCAGAAACAGGCAACTCATGTCGAGCCCTCCAAAAAAGGTTGGAGTTGAAATCAAATTTGCCAAGAATGTATGTACCAAAAGGGACGTATGTTGCAAAAGGTCCGCCCATCTCACCAAAGCTAGATGAGCCTCTGATCATCAGTCGCCGGCCACAAATCCCAATAAAAGACACTACTGTTGTCCCGTGGAATTATAATAAGACGCTGGTCACCTATAGAGGGAAGGAAGTCAGAGGGGAAGTGAATGAAACAAAACCACCTGGGAAGTATCATAACACAGAAGAGTTGAACAGAGCTAAACAGAAGCATTTTCCGATTAAAAATCCAATCAATGCTGAAGAAGCAGAGGAATTCTTCAGAAAAATTAAAACCTCTGAATACGTCATGATTGATCAACTCAGAAAATCCCCCTCTCAGGTATCACTTTTGTCCCTGTTGATAAGTTCAAATGAGCATCAGAAAGTGCTGATAAAAACGCTTAATGAAGCATATGTTCCGGCTGAGACCACGGTTGAGCAGATGGAAAGAATGGTGGAACGATTTTTTGAAGTCAACCGGATCTCATTCAGCAAAAATGATTTGCCTCCGGAAGGTGCTGCCCACAAAAAAGCTCTCCACTTGACCGTTAAATGTGAAGGATACTACGTGAAAAGACTTATGGTGGATGGCGGATCTGGGGTTGACATCTGCCCTCTCTCGACCTTACAAAGAATGGAAATTGGAACCGAGAGGATTAGACCCAACAATGTTTGCGTACGTGCTTTTGACGACATCAAAAGGGATACCATAGGGGAGATTGATTTGGTCCTAACCATCGGCCCTGTGGATTTTGAAGTGACATTTCAGGTCTTAGGCATGGACACCTCCTACAACTATCTCCTAGGGAGGCCCTGGATCCATGCCGCAGGGGCCGTACCCTCTACTCTCCACCAGATGGTTAAGTTTGAGCACGGAGACCAAGAAATCGTGGTCCACGGAGAAGACGAGCAATCAATTTACAGGAACCCCTCAGTCCCCTGCCTGGAGGCTAGGGAAGGTAGCGAGCACATAGTCTACCAAGCTTTTAAGATCGTGGTCGCAAACCAGTGTGTGGAAGGAACCCCGTGTCCTCAACCCTTATTATCAAATGCATCAATCATGGTCTCTAGTGACTGTCACACCTCTTTTTTGCTACAACCCTATTACGTGGTTGAGTTAGAAGATTTTTTCCAATTAAAGTGACGTTTTGAAAAGGGATTATTTATTATTTAGAGTCGCCACTTGGAATTGAGTTTTGGTGTTCCAAGTCACCTTTTATTTGTATCCCCTTTCAAAAGGAAGGTTTGACTCTTATTTCATGGTCTACGGAAACAGAAGACTGAGTAAGGAATTCTGTTGACCGAGGGGAAGGTGTAAGGCACTCCTCGAGTCCCGTGGTTCTAGCACGGTCGCTTTATTGACTCATGTAAGGCTTAAATCAATTTTAGCTATTCTAGTATTTTATTGATCATGACTTATTTATTACCGCTTAATTAATTATTATATTTTTATTAATTATGTTCACCAGGATGCAGAACGCACACAAAGTAAATCTTTGAAATTAAATGTTAAACCAAGATACAGAATGTACACATGGTTATATCTAAAGATTTAAACTAGAGATCCTATTAAAGTTTAAAAGCAGTACTCTTTTATTTATATCTCAGCAAACATGTAAACCATTATAAATAAGAAATTAATAGATTCCACTATTAGGTCAGCTATTCCTGAATAAGACACTGAATTGGCCTGAGTTTCAAGAATCAGTAGTTGAAGGCCACAAGAACAGACAAGGACAAATTCGACTTCGCAAACCAAAGCAATCGCTTTATACATATCCTGCTCCTGATTGCATGTGCCAAGCTTGAAAAGTTACTACTGAGATTTTAATGGTTTTGAGATTACCATATAGATCTGTATTGTTTGGACCTCAAATTATTGTTTATTATGCCTATATAATGTAGTTAAATAAGTTGCCACCCCTTTGTTTTGCTTATAGGAGTATTTATGTGTTACCATGTGAGTTTTACTGTAGGGGTGGGAATATGTGTACAATATCTGTATTACTCCTGTGAAGAGTTCATATACAGATAGTAGTATTCTAGTCTAAAAAAAATACAGAAAAGACCAAAAAACAAAAAAGAGAAGAATTAAATTTGAATTAAATTAATCTTTTTCGTCCGTCAGTCTCCTTTTCCTCCCTTCTTTGTTTCACTTCCTTTTTCCTCTTTCTTTTTCTCTTTTTCGTCCTTTTCCTTTCTGACTCCTCCTTTTCTACTTTTGCTTTTTGCTTTTTTCTTTCTTTTCCGTCAGTTTTTCTTCTTCTCTCCTTCCCCCTCTTTTTTGTGTCAATATATGTTATATAGATCTCTAGGTAACGTAGGGAGATAGTAGGAATATGAAGAGGATGTGAGGGATTATGTAAGAGGTGAAGGATTTGAGGGGAATGTGATATAAAGAGTGGAGAGTTAGGCTAGAAAAGTAGGGATAATGGGGTTAATAAAAAAATAATATATATATATATAAAACGAAAAAATCAGATTTTATTTTTTAGAAAAGGTTTTTTTGTAATTTTTTTAAATTAAATTGTAGAAATAAGTTAGTGATCAACCACTTTTTTTTTACACCAATAAAATATAAGAAAACTAAGTATTTACATATAATTCAAATAATACTAAGAGAAAAATACCATAGCTTACATTATATATATATATATATATATA